>JANHGO010005099.1:0-23632 GCA_024606505.1 Aquila spilogaster
GATGTATAATTAAAAAAGCCCTGTTTTACCACCTCACTCACAGATCTCTTTAGATAACACAACAAATGTGATAGCAAGAGAAACACAATATAAGCTTCAACTGCTGCAGCTACCCTCTGAATTTATTGGAGCTTTCCCTTCTGGGATACGTGTCTCTCATCAGAAATGGGTCTGTGCTACAAAAGCCAGTCTTTATTTCCCGCTGACATCAGTGAACACAACGGCTTGTTGACATAAGAAAGCACAGTTTCAGACAGCAGGTGAGACTGGACAGCACTCCCCAAACACTCACAGTCTGTAGCTCCTGACAAAGCCAACCAGGAGGTACGTCGTGTTTGGAGCTACACCTGGAGATCGAGCTCACAGATTAGAGCTGGACCAGAAGTCGCTGTGTGCAGATACTCCACAAATGCTTGTTCCAGTGAATGAGCTCTGCACCTCCCTCCTGCTGGCACTCTCTTTCACCCTTTCAGCCTCAGCAACCAGCACTGCCAACTGCTCCATCACCTCCACCAATCCCCTGGAGTTCTTCATCTCCGGCCTCTCTTCAGCTTGTGAAACCAACATACTGTTGACATCACCTCTGCTCTCACGGCCGCTTTGTCTATCATTGCACCGAGAGCTCCTGCCCAGGCTCTTCTCATGCCCTGACAACACCATCTTTCCTTCAAAAAAAAAACCCACACTTCACCCATCTCAGTTTCCTTCCAAATTCCACTTCTCTAGCTCATCACTCTCACTACACTTTTTTCTTACCCCCACACTTTGTGCTTCCTTCTTATCACATCAAATAAAAGCAACTTCTGTTCATTCCCAAGATCTTGCAGGGCCAATCATTCTCTCATACACTATTTATGCCTTCTCCCACCTTCAATAAGCTCGTCATGCCACCTTTCATCACACACAAGACATTTTCAAACATCTTTTGTTCTTTCTTCTGTGCTGTATCTCATACAAAGATGTGGACAGCCAGCAAGTTATCTCATTGACCTCTTTCAAATACTTCCCTCAAATCTTCTTTCCCTTCATACAGAAGTGCAACTTGGCATCCCTGCTAGCTGTGGGTGTGCAGAACCGATGTCACCCATAAGAAGCTGCAGATTTGCTTTACCCACCGCTCTGAGTCCACTGGTGGCCTCCTGCCTTAGACACACCGAGCTATTTAGGGTAGGGGCTATTTTTGTCAATCTCCTATACATTTACGAGCCACGACTGGGAATTTGAGTGCTGCTTATAGATGAAAAAGTAAACAATGACCCCTATGTTTCTGAGAAAAAATAGCTGAGGTCTATGGATTAACATTTACAAAGGTTTACACTTATGAACTCATTACTTAAAATATGAACACTGTCCCCAACATAGAAATGTCTGGACAGAAACACTTAACAGCTAAGAGAAATCTCTACACTTACCAAGAGTAGTTTCAAGAGGTTGTGCTGTTGCGGTTTGATACTATAGTATTGCCAAGCTTAAGTAAAATCAGGTAAAACACATTCCTGTAGGCCATTTGGGGAGCAAAGAGCAAAGCACATACATATCTTACCATTGCTTCACTGCTGAATGATTACTTATGAACCAGCAATTTGTGAACCTGTGGCGATTTGCCCGCCAGTGGTCATCTTTTACATCGTATCTTTAAGGAACCTGAAGGTGAAACGTGGCCCTCGCTGCAGGCAAGTAGCCAGTTCAGAAGGATGATGGGTTAGATTTCAGTTCCCTGCCAATGGAGCAGTTTTGGTTACAGTCTTTGGACCTACTAGTTTGGGCACTTTACATTAGCTCCTGGTGGCCAAGATAACAAGAGCCTGCCGGCTTAAGGGTTGGAGGAACTCTGGTATACAGGACAAAGAGTACGGAAGTACAACCAAAGCTGAAAGATATTGCATGGCAAGAGAAAGAGCTGTTAAGCAAATTGCTGGCTTCAGGGGCATGAGGCAAGATTGTACAGAAGTGAGTTTGCAAGCATTTGTTTCTTTTGCTCTCTCCGGACATTAGACAGCAGTGCATACAAAAGCAAAAGGATTAAATAAACAGTCTTTTTTCAATCTTTGCCTCCCAGAAATAAGATTGATATTAAGCCACGTTGGCAACCCTAGTACCACTTCAAGCTGAAAACGTGGACAAGGTTAGTAGGGCACCACAGCACTGCAGTCAGCAGGGTAAGAGGCACATTTTTTCCCCTTCAGCTGCATCTTATTTTCCCCTAAGTTGTCACGTAACTCTCGGTCAAAGCAGTAGCAACAAATAAGGAAGGCCTATGCCTCACACAAGGCTTACACTGGTTTAACTAAAATCAGTTTTGAAGTCAAGTCAGTTCAGCAGGTATGAAATCCCACACAAATCCACTTAACTTAGTGCACAGACAACAATTTAGCTCATCTGAGTTGCTGCAGTAGGCTAAATCAATACAAGGCACTTGTAAATGGACATAAAAGTACATTCGCATGGGGTTTGCTTCAATTTAGCCAGTTGTGTTAGGGAGCAATTTTAGTTAAACCCGAGTAAGCTTTCTTTGCAGGCTACTGTTAAACTCCAGATTATGACACTAATTACCCGTATCAGAAAGCAGCTTGCACATCTCTAAGCAGGCTACCCAGCATCTCTGCAGCACATCCCACATAGGATGGATGCGAAACCTGCCATCGGAACCCGGTGCCACCAATCTCTCATTGCTGGGGCAGCAAAAACCACCATCATGCAGTGCCAAGGCACGTCAGCACCACTCACAGCTCACATGCTGAAGCAAAAGGGAATCAGCAACCTCCAGGATGCTGCAAACTGCACAGTGTGCTTCCAAACTACACAAGCTCAGGAGTCAGCAGCACCAAAGGAGCTTTCTGATCCTGCTCTTGGAAAGGCCTCCTATTTGGATACCAACAACAGACAGGAATAAGAGTTTTGACATGGCTTTGTAAGGCATGGCCAAACAACACACTACCTGGATGTAAGCCGGTGCTCACAGGGAGACTAAGCTCCAGTCTGAAAGTCCTCTGCAGCCACAACACTGTCAGCGTGCCACACAGCACATGAACTCTCCGTGCCAGTGCTTGGGAAGTGAGATGGACGCTCCATCTCCATACGCTCAGCTCCTTCCTCCCCTTTATAAACCCACGGCTGGCCCTTGACAGGTTACAAAGGTTATCTGAACCTGGCCAGACTGAACATCATCCCATCCAACCCTCCTTTTCTCAAAGAGAGCATTCTTTCCACATTTCTCAGTTTCCTTGAGGACTGACACAGCGAGGTAACCTGTGACAACCCGTCCCCGTATGAGATTCATCTCTTTCAGGAAACATCCAAAGGAAAATAAAATGGAGGACTACTGACACCAGGAAAGGATGTGAAAAAGAAGAAGAGTTAACATACAGGGCTGCTGGAGGACATTCTTCATGGTCAGGAAAGTCTTCATGTCCCTTCTGACCCACCTGCTGCGCCCAGCGAGCCAACATCTGCCCCATGCAAACAGCGCGAATGGAAAGTGCCCAGAGCAGAGAAGGATGCAGCAGCACGGCCACTTGTCTCAGAAGCAAAGCAGTGAGGTTGGATAGGCCACTGACAAAAAAGCGATTGCAATTATATGTTTTTTTCTATTTATATCAGAAGCTAAATTAACAGATTAATGTTTACATCCAACCGCTGCTACCAGCCTGAAGGGGAAATGGAGCAGAATGAGGTCGGTGGAGGTCACAGCTCATTCAACACATCAGTACAGTCAAATCTGCTCAGCAGAGCTTTGATTGCTTCCCCAAACTTCAAGGCTGATTTGTGCTAAGATTTTTGATTTTTTTTTTAGAAAGCGAGGAATAAAAGGCTAAAGCCAAGGCCACGTTAAGATATTAATAAATCTCTCAGCTAGCAAAAATATTATCTTTATTTGGGAGGCTGAATGCTTCTGAATATTAAATCAAAACCATTCAGTTCTCTACACCCAGAAGTCTCACTCCTGGATGAAACCGGGACTGTGGTGAGATTTAGTGAGCCCGCATGGGGCTAACTGCACAGCCCTTGGGATTAATCCATTCTGTAGTCACAACCATTAAAACATCCCTCTCAGCTCTTCTTCCCACGTGTGCTGAGCAGGATGCTGCCCCTGCAACCTTACCTAATGCATATTTTAGCTGGGTGCTCGTTTTTAAGACAGCAGGTCTCACTTAAAGATCAGCCTCCGAGCCCAGTCATTGCTAAAGCAACCCTACAGCGCACATTGGGGCTGGCCTCTGTCAGCACATCAGTGCGACCACCAGAAGCACGGCTACGACAAGACATAGTAAACTCAGCAGGAGGGAACAAAACCACCGCCATAATATCACCATTTAAGAACTCCCACACAATGCTGCATGAGCAAGGGGGAAAAAAATGGAGACGAGTCCTGATCCTCCCAATCCATTCAATGCACCGAGTGTTCCCGTACGGCAGCTCTCCTATGGCAGCAGGGCTTTGACACCTTCCAGCAGAGCAACAGAGTCTCCTGGTAAAGAAATAATAACCGGCACTTGGGTCTGTAAAAAGAGCCAGCAGCGGGCTTACCCTTTTGTGCATTACATTTTATTTAATTATTATTATCATTGTTTGCAACACTGTGCTCAGGATAATGGATTTGTAACCGGCTGAGGCTTGTAAAGAATTTAAGTATCGGGCAAAGAGGATCATTATTATTTCATGGAAATGAAGCACAGTTGTTTTAACTCCAGCAGAGGAGAAACCCAGCGCCTGTTTCTTCCACTACTGCTTCTCACAGGAAGAGCAAATGTCAGTAGGATATGGCCTGGGTAGTCACGCCAGGGAAATGAACTCAGCCAGGACCCAAATCTCAACACAAAGTTTGCCACAACTTCAAGTGCACCTCTTTGATGCTGATTCAGCTAAAAATAAACTAACAAAACAAGCAACAAGAAGGAAGGAAGGAAGGAAACAAGAACCCCATCCACTCTCCACTCCAGAACCAGAGACATACTGAGAGCGCAGCGTGACACGCGTAGAAAAGAGGGCTGTGCATCCAACATAACCCCAGAAGCGATGACAGCATGCTCCAGGGACACCAAGCCCACCCCGACGCTGGTATGTTGGGATCAGCTCAGGCACTGCAGTGAGCAGCTCTGGACAAAGGACCATTTTCACTGCCCAAAAGCAGGTCGCTTATGTCAAACTCCGTGTCGATATACTTGCACCGCAGCCAACAGCCAAACTTACCCATTTAAAATCTGCTCTGTACGCCTGTTTTACATTGGACACGGTCTTACAACAAAGCAAGCACCTTGTGACTGATGCTGGCATGAAACACGAAAAGAAAGCCGCTTTTCCAGCCTCTACGTGTTTTCAATGGTTTTGAAAACATCCTGGTACGGGTTAACAAGCCGACACTGGACAAATCTGCAAGCTAAAATCTGATGGAAAAGAAAACACGGGTCTACAACACATTCAATTATTTTTGTCCACTTATCACAAAATACTTGGTTGAAAATGGAAATTAATTTATATAAGAAAGCACGAGGAGCCATTTACTGTCATCAGCCATACGCGCTCATTCGGAAATGAAAGACAGTGCCCGCTCATTTCATTGGTTTCCCCTTGATTTAACTCCTTCTTCCCTACCATTTAAAAGATTATTCATTAAAAAAAGAAAAGCATCAAGAAATACTCTTGATAAAAGCATCTTGAACCCTCCAGGTACGCTCAGCGTCTGCATCCTGCCCACAGACACCCACAGCCATCTCTGAAGCAGGCTGACTCTGCAGCACCCCATCCAGACCCCAGTGGGAGTACCAGCTCCCAGAGCTTTTACAGCCTGAACGCGTGCTTAGCTGATCCATTAAACACAAACCAAAAACCCAACACAAAACCAACCCAGTAACATTATTCTCATCTCTCCAGCAAGGCAGAAAGAACCATCTTTGATGCAGCCCTCCGCTCTGTGCCCCCGCATCAGGGCTACGTGTGGTTTCAAAGCCAAAGCATGCAACAGGGCTATTTCTGATGGGCAGAAGCAGAAATCAGCTCCCAAGGGATCTCCAACGTGAGCCCGGTGCGAGCACAGCCTCTGTGCAATGGCCGATCTGATGGATGCCCTCTGTCCTCTAAGCCTCAAAGAAATGAAAAGTACATCTATGAAAGTTTCACCAAGGTGGGGGTGGGGGAAGAAAAGGAAAAAAGAAAAAAAAAGAGAAGGCAAAAGGGCTTCAAGAGAAGACAGCCCCTTGGGCGATTTCCAAACATCAAAGAAAAAGGCCTCCAGCGTGATATGCTTATGTTATGTGATGGCTTGGCTCCCCCTCCCCGCCTGCAGGCACGTTCCTACAGCTCCAAACAGCTCTGCATCCACGTGCATCACCTGCCTCTTGCTCCGAGTACCTGGCACTGGCACTTGAGAGCAATCAAGGTTCATTCTGCATGGAAAGAAGCTCTTGCAAAGCAGGTGGAACCAGCTGGGGAGCACCACAGCACTACAGCAGCTCTGTCTCAGCCACGCTCCCGCACAGCCTGCCTGCTCCTCCATTCCTAACGCAGCTACTGCTTTGGTGAGTGCTTTTGCTTTGCCAGTGTTATTTGGGTGTTTCCCACTTTGTCACCTCTGTTTGCACAGGGACTTCCCTTCCTCTATAGGTCCACGTTTCTATTTTTTATGTTCTCCTCAAGGTTACCTTTTCTGCCTGGACATCTCTGCATTTGTCTCAGAAGTGTGACCAAACCGTCAGATAAACTTCTTACGGCCATCACTCACTCTTGGTTCCAAACCCCCCACGTTAAAACCTTCCACAGTGGTTTTGACAAGAACAGTCCCAGAGTTGGCCGGGCTGGGATTCGTGGCACCACAAGGACCGTGTTTGATGTGCAAGGGAGGAACAAGCAGCGTAGGATGGAACTGGCTGAGCAGCAGGCGGGTGCACTTACCACCTTCAGCAGATAGTGAAGCTAAAGAAGGGACCTCACACTCTTGGATTTGGTTTTAAACTGAGGTCTGTAGGCCTGTGCCATCTCGTAGACATATGCTGCAATGCCACTGAAGTGCCTGTGCTTAAAGACATTCACCTGACACCTGATGCCCACAGTTTCATGCCCATTTTGAGCCTCACTGCCACGCCGGTGGCTCACACCCCCATGATGCTGGCAGAGCCTGCCACCTACGGCAGCTGAACCACTCTGCTACAGAACCCCCCCTTCTGCTAGGGAGAGCTGATGGGTTACATTCACCATGTAACACAAGACTAATTATTTTACAAAAGCACCAAATTCCGTGTCAGCTGTTGCCTGTCAGAAGGAAATAAGAAAATCAATGAAATCAGAAGGCTGCAGTGAGAAGAAAAAAGAAGAGAAAGAAGAAAAAAACCCACACTGAAATCACCGCCTCTTTCGTTCACCTGAACTGAAGAAGATATACTACAGGAGTAACAAGGATTTCCATTTCTAAAATAGCCAGTCCTGCCCAGCACAGGCACAGCCCCTTGCTGTCCCAAGCAGGAGCTGGGATGTATTTCTCAGCAGCACTGTCACTACAAGCTGTACAATTATCTTCCCTAGTGTAATGCGGATTGCGATTTACTTAAGTAATAGAGCAGCTCAGCACAGATCCCTCTGCCAAACTCGAACGTGTCGCAGTGCCACCCATTTCTGACCCGTGTGATTGAAACGGAGGGATTACTCTGCTCAGATGTTTAACTCTCTGCGAAGCGTGTGGCCAGAGAAATCCCTGAGCTGCTAGAGCTCATGAGTCACTGAAGGCAGGCAAAGCTACTGCTCTGTTAGGAGGTTTCAGCATTATTGGATTTACCTCGATTGCCCATATACCTAAAAAGCTAAAGGGTGCTTCACACATCCGAAACCTGGAAAATTTCTTACTTTATAATTGAAAAATGCACTGAGAGAGAACGCTACTGCAGAGAGGTAAAAAGGAGAAGCTGCCAAGAAAGAGAGAACAAATGACATCATTATTTTATATGGCATTTTCAGGTGACAATGGCATCGTACCTGGATGTATTGCGGAAGAAAGTATGGGCCAACTTGAATTTCAGTTTATTACAAAGTCAGAGCCATAAGGCCAAGGGTTTGGCCTGGCTTCTCCTCCCTGTGGTTCTAAGCCCGGCTCTGGTCGCAGGATAAGTTGGTTGATGAGACCTTCTCCTGTCTGTGAGGCACTGGAGGCTCACGTGGAACGTTCTGCAAACGGCTTCTGATAAACTGGCTCAGCCCATTTGCAGTACAAATATGCATTTCATAGTTTGCGTGAAAACAACAGTAGGAGAGGGAGCAGCAAACAACTTCCAGTGATCAAAGGCAGGACTTTAAGATATGCTGAAACCTTTGAAAATATCCAATTAGAAAACATTTACCAATAAATCGTTAGTATGAGCTTCTTTTATTTCCTTTTGCCATAATCATTCCAAACAAGGTTGCACATTTCTAACTCTAGAGACAGAACTAAAAAGACAAAAGTGCTTTGAAATAAAGAAAGCTGAGCATAAATGGGTGATCTACAGGTTGCAAAAAAATCAGACATTAGTCACTGCATTTAGCATGACAAAAGCATATCTGAATCCTTTGGAGACTGTAAAATTCTAGCCTTGCTACAATTAAAAATCCAAAGCTCAACCATTGTTACTGACCATAATCAAATCATGAGTATACATCTCCTGGGGCTGAGGATCAGTATTTACTTCTGGCCATACACAATACACCTCTTGGCCTTGCTATACCCCCTGTGGCCCATTTCCCACTGGCTCCAGAAGCCGTGATGCAGCACAGAGGAGCTTTCCTTTCCCGAAGCAAGAACAGCCGTGCTCAGGGTGTTCCTCTTTCTTCTCCCCATCGGCTGGTCAGCAGTGCTGTGCTGGGATACCAATGCCATCTGGCACTTGCAAGGCTACAGGAAAGGAGAGCCACTGGGCAGGCACTGAGCGCTGTGCCTGCTTCTGCTAGGCACGATGTCCTAACTCCTGCAGCAGCCCTGACTGCAGAGGGTACCAAAGGGATTTTTAAACAAATCCCTCATTCCTCCACGTATCCTAGCAACACCTCTCCGAGGTTAGAGATGCAATGCCTTGCCCACCTGTTGTATGGGAAGCCTGAGGCAAACTACATATTGCTTTCTTCCCAGCTCGCCCAATAGCAGGAAGCCACAGCGACTGAGGGATGCACTGCAACCAGCACAGCCCAGGCTCACCCACCCAGGCTGGGCATCACACGCAGGCACTAGCATCTCAGCAGTGACTCATACAAAGTGCAATGTGTGTGCGGACCAAGGCGACAGAAAGGGAATGGTCCTTGCCTCTGCTGCAGAAATGCTGCTGTGCAGTGCTGATCAAGCTCAGCCCGTTTACGATGTGTCACCTTCTATACACAGTGAAGATGGTCCATGCCCTGGGATTTTCCTGCTGGTCAAATGAGACGACCTTTCTTTGGGTATCACTGACCAAATCCTTTGGGCTACAATATGCACCTGTCACTCAAACCCCAGTTATGTTAATTCAGCATTTATCTCCATTTATGCAAAGCGGACAGATAAGAAATTAGAGATTTTGCTGCTTTTCTGTGTTATCAAACTAATCACTGCTAACTCTGCTTTATTCTCTTATATTTAAGAAATCCCAGTGTTGCATGGACACATGCAGAGGAAACTCTATTACCAAGGCCAATAGGGGAGATTAGCTGATCCCTGCTTATTCAAAGATACAGCATTCGCTGTAGATCTCTGTTACTCATCTTCACTCAGAGGAAAATATGGGATACTTCATAAGTGGTTCTGGCTTGTGAGTTATCCCTCTTTCCCAGCTCATGAAGATAAATGCCATAATGAAATGCAGCCATCAGGTATTCTCTATATTTGGAGTACTCAAAGTGTGAACAATGATTATGCCCTTTCATTGCATAAGTTAAGGTTGACTGCCTAGCTACATGGGAGAGACAGGAATGATTTGCACTAGCTCATATGAAGTAAATGGAAAAAGGTGGCATTCCCTCTCCCTCGGCATCAGTTATCCTGCTAATCTCAGGCTGAATAATACATTCAGTGTGTCAAACCTGCACTTTATTTTAACGCTGCTTGGCAGCTGAATCTGCAAGCCGAGATGAGTCCAGCTGAGGTGGCAGCAGCCACTTAGTTGGTTCAATGTCTGAATGTCTGTTTGTTTTTGACACCTTTGTGGAATCATTGACTACGTTTCTATAATAAGCGAGAAATAGACTTTTACAGGCAAGGCTTTCTGGAAGTGCCACATGAATTTTGGGGCCCTTTCCTGACCTGTGCTACACTAACACAACTCCCTCTCAGGCTGACAGGCATCATGAGTGAGAACAGGATTGTGTTTTCTGTGTCAGATAAAACTTACTGCCATCGCAGTTGTCTTTTTTTCTTCTCCTTTATAGCTTAAGGGAAAAAAAAAATCAAGCATTTAAATTCAAAGATGAAATGTAAGTATGTCAAGAAATATCTGACAATAAAAACACAGCTGTTAACAATGCACTAAAAATAATGCAATGGTACTGGAGGAGGAATGAAATCCTGCCTCCAGGATGATGGGCAGGTGAGAACAGCCTCTGCATTTTATCTTTCAATGCCAATCTCTTTACATTTGTAGTGGACTAGAAGTTGGGTGGATGCAAGCTCGTGGGAGCTGCTTCATCTTAGATTCAATGCAAATCACTGGTTGTTTCTAATGTAAACATGGAGCAGTTGGTAGACTTGGGGAAGACCCAGACACAGCTCATCTATTGTGGCTTGGTGCCACTACTGGCTGCTGAAAACAACGCTTATTTTTATGCAGCTATTAAGCTGAGGATGCGTTAGGAAAATGAATGAAGTAGGAATATGCTCCAGGGAGAAAATCTGCATCAAGAAGCAGGTTGTGGGTTAAAAGTCAGGTGCATCTTAACCAGTACAGAAAATGGTCAAAGAACAGCTGCTGGAGGGACTCATGAGGCCCAGGCACATGTTATCTAGAAAATATTAAGAGTATTTTTTAAGCACATACCGGCTCATACTCAGCACCCAGAAGCTATTTTAACACTCAGTGGAGACAAGATAGCGTTATTAGGTACTTCCAAGAGACAATACACTTTGAGCCAAATAATCCCAACAGAGGGCTTTGTAACCACCACCTACATTAGATGAAGTGGCTGCGGTGATCTCACGTTAGCAAAGGTTCAAAGACTAAGCTAAGGCAGGCTCTTTCACAACGCTTGGAAAGACAGTCAGCTATTCAGTGGACAGTCTTGGTGCAGTGCCTATCACGAAAAAAAGCAGCGTCCATAGAGAACCTCTGGAGCCAGGCAAAGGGCAGCTGGTTCAAGAACAAAATCTTGAGCCAAGGCCTACAAGATAAGTGTATTCACGTTACCAAGCAGCAAAGTAATGGATAAATAATCAGTGAAAACACAACCCTTGCTTCCCAGCAGAACAACAGCCTCCAACCCAAAAGGAAAAGGATACCACCCTTCTCTGGCCTTGGCCTTTCTGTCTCAGTTTTATCTGGACTAATGCCTTTTCCAAAGTATTTTGAGACCCACAGACAATAAAAGGTATATGAAGTAGAAAATTCTACTCGTGCATGATGCTATAGCTCTGTGTTATGTGAAAGCATAGATAGCCACAATGAGCACCCTAAATCCGAAGGATGGGGAAAAACTGGAAACAGAATAGGAGAAAATTGGATTATGACAGCAGGAGAGAGAAGTGTAGTAGGGATGGCAGGGATTTAGAGACCTTGGGAAGCACTCTGATATCAGCACGATGGCCTCTGTAAAGAAAACTGTTAGAAGTCTGACTGAGAGAAAGAACTCGCTCTGAAAGCCTGCCAAAAATTGTGCTTTACTCCATCAAACAGCTGAGGTCTCCTTTACCTTCCTGTTTTTGAAAGCATCACCATATGACTCAGAGAGACATGAACAACAGGGAACTGCAGGCACTTGTGTACCACTGCCTACAGAGACACAAAAAAGCAAAGAAGGGTGCCTAAATATAGTTCACCAAGTTCCCACCTCTCCGTACTCAGGTTCAGGCTCTACATCCAGCTCAGGTCAGTGATTTGTACTCAACATTTAGAGACTCACAGAAATAAGACCATTTCACAAATACCAAAGCTTAGATCATAGCAAATGTCCTCCCTTCATGAGGAAACAAGTATAAATAAAATACTTCTAGTGAACTCCCTGAAAACATCTGCCACTGCCTGCACTGTATTAAGTTACAGTCCAACATATACAATACGATATTTAGCTGACCCAAACCACTCACTGTAGACTCTCGGTTGGGAGAAAAGAAATACTGACATACTCTACATCATTATCTAGCCATGAATTTACAGGTGAATACAAAACCATGGACTCAGCTTATCTTTTTGCTTAAAGGAAAAATAAAACTGTTTTCTCACTATATATAATAAACCCTTTATCTTTAAAAAGGAAGTTCTAAAAAGAAATACACCAAAGATCCAGTGACCCTCCCACCCTTTCCTCCCCACACTGCTACCAGCACAGCAGCAACAGCAACTTAGACAGAGGCAAGAGCAGAGGGAAAGCCAAAGCTAAGCTGCTTTGCCAGAAAGTGTGTAACACCTGAAGCAACCTACATGCAGTAACCAAGGATCACTGGGAAACACAGTGTTCTCGAAAACTAAGAAGAAAGGTCATCTCCAACAGTTATTTTTGTTTTAAATATGCTCGCTATGAATTCCACGTACAGCCTTTGATCTGTACCAAGAAAAGCTCTGTTGTGAACCAGAAAGGAAATGAAATGAAGTACCAATGAGCCCTCCAAACAACATACAACTGCCAGCATCCCAAGGCACCTCTGTTATATGCACAATGCAAATGACTGAGGACTCTGATGCACATGTTCAACAAACAGCAAGCTCTCGGTGTTTTGTGTTTGTTTTTTTTTTTTCAAGTAATCCACCACACTGATGAGTTTCACTTACCTGTCAAGTTCTTCAAGCCAAGTTCCCTGAGTCCAAAATTACCATCCTTTCTGTAGTTAAGAAATATCGCTAGAGCATATCGGTCTTCATAGAGCTTGGTCCCACGAACGATGCGCAGGTTCTCCAGTGGCAGGTATTCAAACTGATTCAAAGCCACCAGAACATAGCCTGTGACTTCTCTGATAGACTGAAAGACAACAATGAAATAAATAAGATTAGGAACAGTCCGTTTATAATTGTTCTGAACTTTTCACACATCAGATGCTTTAGTATGAGATATGAGTACAACCCCCACATAAATTTACATTTCAGCTTCTTGAATTTAACCACGTTTCTGTTTCAATGTAACTGAGATCATTAGAGATACTAGCAAGTAACTCTCCCCTGTTGTGACCTTCAGTCTCAGCCTATACATCTGATAAGAAAAAGACCACTGGAAGAGCTTACCATCAAGAAGGAATGGATGACCAAAATGGAGAGTACATTTGGAAGAGGAAATACAAAGCCCATAAGCAATACCATCACCTTGTACTTCTAAATAAATGAAATCAACCACTGAATATTTGCACAGATTCAACCTCAAGTTTCATTCTGAAGTGCTGGAACCACACACATTCCAGATTTTTAGCAGAAGTGGCATCAATATCATGACCAAAATGATTGCTGCTCCTCCAGGTTGGCTGAAAACTGTTTGCTTTAGATGAGCTATGCAATAACTCTTCCGCTCATACCCAAGAATGGGTTGGCCGGGTTGAAAAGGAGCAAACAAACAAACCCCCAAGCCAAACAAACCAGAAATACTTTGTTGTTAACCTTTTAGATTTTAAAACTGTTTTGAAAAGCGCCATCTTAGCACTCACATGGAGCCTTACTGTCCTCAGCAGGAGATGGGACAGGCTGAAGGATGCTCCTGCCCAGAGCTGCTCCCAGAAACGCAGCTCTTGTGCTGGAAAGGTTCTCTTAAATACAGTTTTCAGATCTCACCTAATTCTATAACTGCATCAGCCTGTAATCACTGCATATGTGTACATTTACATGCATATGTATATTTAATGGGCAGAAATTTACAACCACTTGTTTGGTTAAATGGATACAAACACTTTTTTCTTCCCTTTGGCAAAGTCAATACCTTAAACAATACATAAAAAGAAGAATTCTGCTTAAAATATCATGCCCAAGCTATAATGAACATGATAGGGACTGCAGTCAATGCCATAATAAAAAAAACAATAGGAGGCATTGAATTAAATGCGTCACGTGTGCCAGATTTTTAAGTGACACAAAGGGGAAAGTATTTCCTAAGGGCACAATCCTTTTCTTTCCCCCCCATGGCAGTTAAGGTCAACGCGCCACAGTGAAGTCAGAAGCTCAACTACCACAAATAGTTACTACCACGTCATCTGTTTCAGAAGCTTTTCACGTCTCAAGTTAACCTGAAAAGCACATTTCACGTTCTATTTTTTGATCAGTTAAAAGCTAAGCATTGGTATCTGTTAGAGCAAAACCAAACTGGCTAAAGTCGTTTCCTTGCTTCTATTACAATGAACTTCAATGGTGCCCTTAAGGGGAACGCTGGTGAAACTTTAGACAAGTTCTCGGGGCAGCGGTAATATTCACCTTTACGAAAGGCAGCCAAGCACGCTAGTGAGTGTGCTCATCACCCAAAATGCCATCAATTCATTTCCATTATTTTTTGTGTACATTTCCACTGATGCAACGCCCTACGTCTTCCACTGTGACAATTGAAAAATTAACGTTTGCTAAATTAGCACAAAGCGGTCTCTAAGCAGCTACAGCAGTTACGGTGCTAACTCTAAGAGAAACAATAATATCCGCACTGTAGCCATGTGGAAATTGTCAGCCTGCTGCACTTTATGGAGCTCAATTAGCTGCTCCACGCATTGCTCATTGACCATTATGAATTCTTTATGGCAAGATAAACTGAGATTTTCAAGAGTTCAGGAGACGTATTGCACTGCGTTCAGGCACGTGGCTGCTGCCAGCTTCTCTCAAAGCCCCATTCTCAACCACAAGAAATAATTAGCACATGCTGATGTTTCTCATGTCTAAGAGGATGCTTCATTTCGAGACAAAGTCAAAACTGACACAGAGCACGCACGTCAGGAATGCTGTTCCAGAACAAGCTCATGTCTTGCCTCCTTCCACACTGCATACTCCTCAATGACGTCAACATTCATGAAATCATGATGGTAAGCCCCTCTGAGCAGCACCGGTTGTTCAGATATGAGGTGCAAGCTCCATGAAAATCCCTCCAGTTTGAGCGCACTGACGAATATCAGAACACAGACTGTGAAAAATAGTTTCCTGGTGCCTGATCTGGAAGCAAGTAGTGTATCGTGACCGGAGTTGCCTTGGCATCTACAGTGAATTGATTGTCCATAACACTGAACTTGTTTAGACTCAGATTTGTTACAAAAAAAAAACCAAGAACTTTCGGCAGACATCTCGAATTCTTTGTTAATATGCATTAAAAATGAACAACAGTATCTTGAGCAACAGATCAATGGATTGAACATTACACTAGCTTGCCCATAATTTCAAGTGGCAGTCAACGAGAAACATATTTCATTACGTTTTCCCACAACTTAGAGAAACAGCCTTTGAGGCAGATGAACTGAAGATGTGTTTTTGGGACAGTCGGTCTTCACATCGTGCTCTTCCAGGAGAGGGCCTTGTCCTATGGGAAGAGAATTAACTGTGTAGCCATGCATTTACCGAGTGTGATGAAGAAATCACGTTGCTGCATACCTGAAGCAAGTGAGACAGGCTCTGAGCTAACAAACATTACAGAGGAGGGCTTGGACACCGAGTAAATGCCACTTTAGAATCCACTAAACTGCGGAACAATGCCCAAATCTGGCATTTGGAAAGGAAGCCCCATAAACAATACATAGGTGATGGATAAAAACATAAGGAGTCTTAACTCATCTTTCAAAGTGTTCCTGGGAAAGCAGTGTGGGATGTGGAAAGCTCAAGTAATAACAAAATACTAAAATAATGCAGGAATGGGAACATTAAATAATAGGTAAACAACAGGACAAACGAAGCCCTTCTGTTTTCAAATTTCACGCCCAGGTTCTAGAGATGCAGTCAAATATTTTTCCTATGGACTGAATAAGCTCAAGTGTCAGTTTGCACCACGTGTCTATTTTTCAGACAAAAATATCATATGGATACAGAAACTGATCAGGCTTGCATCAATATCTGAGAGTCTCCCTTATGTTTCCTGCCTAAAACACAATTCCTCTGTTAGTATACTAGCTAAGGGAGGGTCTGACTTTCAGGTACACGGGCTGTCTGAGCACAAGCACTAAATCCTAAGCTAAATTGAGCTACTTAATGACTGAGACAAAGCTTTCACTCTCTAACAACCCAATCTCCACGACAAACTGTCCCAAGGAAAGCTACGGATGACTATGCATTTAGCGAGTCAGTAAGAATTTTGGCGTTATAACTCTAATACCTGATTGGCCTTCAACATATTTGCAAAGCGGTTTCCAGGAGAGCTTATTGCATCATCTCCCAAGGGAAAATTCAGCCGTAAATTAGATCAGAAAGATTAAAATCAAAGCATTATGCTGTTAGGGAATGCTTCACCATTTGTGCTGTTCAGTAGTAGCTACATTTTGCAGAAACTCAAAGCATATCAGCTTACAGCTGCCCAGTTACAGAATTTCCAAGTGGAGAGATTAATGCCTTTTGTTTTCTCTGCGTTTAGGAGCTTCCATCAAGTAAATCTTGCTTTCCAGGCAACATAAAAGCGCACAAACTACCACCTCATAAACAAAATAATGCCAGCAGTCTGGAAGGGTTTTAGGAAAGTAATAACCATGGGAAAACACATTGCCTTTTATCAATTTGCCTCAGATAGCCAAAGCCGGAGAGAAGCGTTCAAGGGTCTCAGGACACATTCACCAGGAAAAGATGAAGTGATGGCTGGCTTACCAAATGATGGCCGAAGCTGCTTCAGCACTGCGAGCCAGCAGAGCGAGCGCTACCCTGGGAAGTCTGCATCTGCTATCAGCTCTGACATATCTTTCCTGTAGTCAGTCATTGGAGCAGAGGTGTTTCCCTAATAACACAAGGGGCCTTGACCCCAGTTGTAACTTTCAGTCTACAATACTCCATGGCTGTTTCATGACTGCGCTGCTACAGGCACCCTGAGATGAGCATGTGCCAAACCAGGCCAATATATGTATTTTAGCACAAGATACCATCTACAAAAAGGAAAGAGTCTTCGGTTCCTCATTGTTCTTAATTATTTATGACGCTGTAAATCACTGGGAGATTTCTGTTTGCGTCTAAGATGACCTACGTGGTGGGAGGTTGATTATTTGGTCCTCCAGAAAAGGAAACAGGGTGAGAACACGAGGGAGTTCATCCAACCGGCAAGCCCAAGCTTCCTTCCAAGGGAAAGACAGGGAAGGCAGAGGAGGAAGAAGAGGAGGAGGACAACTGGCATTGACAAAGTCTCTCCCAGATCAGAAGCCCTCCTGGCTTCCCTAGCTTAAACGCAGCCTGAGACAGCGAATGGATGAAGCTTTACACAGAGAACAAAAAGAAGAGGTGAAAAAGGATGCCCCTCCCACAATGGCAATGAAAGGCCAAGTGTCTGATCAGAAGTCAGGTGGAAGAACACACCCAACAAATGATGTGCAGGCTGGATGGGGTGTCCAGAATGACACAGTGCCTCAAGGAAGCTGCCTGCAGAGATGCGAGATATGTTTTATGCACATTTAACACTAGAAAGAGGTTTTTTATATTCATCTGATAGATGATGAGTGACAGGCTTCGTACATCAGCCATTGTGATTTCGTTTCCTCATATACAGCCAGGTTGTTCGGCATGAATTACTGTCAAGTCTATGGTTAGCCTGATAAAATAAATGCATTTATTAAAATTTCTCCACCAGCTACTATGGAAGCAACAGGAGACGCTGGTTGGCATGTCTCCCACTCCTTGCAGCGATGCAGTCAATTAACCACCCCCAAGATCTGGTACGGAGCTTACCAACAGGACTACTACACCTTCCTATTCAAAATGCAGGTGGAGGTGCCAGGCCACTCCTGACACACAAGGCTGCTTTGACCTCTGAATGCAAGAAACGACTGCATGTAGAGAAGATGAGGCAACCGTGTCAAACTTCAGCTAAACAACCTCAGTCTGAGCTTTCAGTTTGTTTTTTTTTTGCAAGAAGTAGATGTCTGGTTGTCTGAAAAAGCAGGTTTTTTTCCTTGGAGAGCTTTGCTTTTCTTTACCAAGAAAATCCTTTCTTAAAAAAAATAAATACTTTCAACTTGTTTCATTCGTGCAACAATCACTCTTTAATGAGTATTTTAAATGCATTTCCTGGGAAGAAACAACTTTATTGGCACTGTAGGACATTTTTGCACACATAAATTAGCAGATATTGGAGCTGCTGCTGCTTGTTTCTCTCTGTTGAAGAGGAGAATCTTCATTCAAATATTGGATTTTAGCAAATCTGTTTCTAGCTGAGCATATACAAATACACAATCTGAGCTCAGCATCACACCTTCCAATAGAAACTATTTCAGACTGTGATTCTCTGATCTTCAAGAATAGAAACCCTGGAGAGAGCCATTAATCGCTGGCTTTTGATTAGGTTTATTTCCATTAAGATAAAAAGTGAAGAGGCTTCTTGTTTTTAAAGACATGGCTTTCTTTTGTTTATCTAGAAGCTGGAGAATAGCTCTGTTATTCAGGCGCTAATAGATTGCTGAAGTCTCCTTCGAGCATAGACCCCTAATTTATATGATACAAGGAATTAGCAAACGCACCTGAATTTAAATGCTCAAGTACTCTTCAGGAAGGACATGTAAACTTCAGATACTGAGATTATGAAGGGTGACAACAACCACAGAAACAACCTCTCATCTGCAGTGACTGAACTAACCATACAGATCAGATTTTTCTCTGCATTAATTTCACTACTTATCTTCCAGGCGGGTACGTTAAAAGCTTCTCCCACTCAATGTATGGTTCCAGAATGAGGCAAGATGCGCAACCTTACAGGAGATGGCTGCAACTACGACCGGGATATTTAATAACCAGAAGATCAGTTACCATTAATATACCCCCGTTCCTACTGAAACAATGAATACAGTGTAGTCCCGTCAATGTTCACAAACAACATTTTTGTTTAAGTTACAGATGAGTTCATGGAAGAGGTCGGAAAATCCCTACACAAAATTATTTCTCTCTCTTCCAGGAGAAAGACCAGAAAACACTTTTTCCTCTTGAAAGAAAAACTCTAAAAAATGTAGAAGATAATGTTCCACAATAAATGGTTATTTTATACATGGAAATTGTGAGGAATAGGGCAAAAGGATCAGAGAGGGAAGGGGAACTGCATGTGATCAGGAGCAAAAGAAAAACAGAATGCACTGTTCGTAACAACAAAAAAAGCAAATGCAGGGGCCATAATTCTGGCATTATCTAATTTCTGAGCGCCTGAGTTTACAGTCTTACTGCTTTATTATTTTATTTATTTTTGGTGGAGTATAGCAGGAAAATTGTACTACTCAACGTAAGATACAATTTCTTTCAATACTTATTACTGGCAAATGATTGGACAAGCAATCTTTTGTGAAAGGCTTAATTAGAGGAAACCTCTATATTTAATAATGTTCCTTAATGTACTGAACCACACACAATAGCTTGTTGAAGGAGAAAAAACAGAGGGGTTATTGTCACAGCTAAGGATGGCAGAAAGGCTCAGTCATTAAAGTCATCACAGAAGCAATGTCATTAAACTGGAGCCAAATAATCTCAAAGGAGTTCCCAGCTGATTGACAACGATAAAACAAAGCAGCAGCTAAAAAAGGACCTTCTCTCTTCACCTGCCTTTTATTGATACTCTTATGACCTCTCCCTCAAAGACAGAGATGCTGTTGTACTTAATATTAAACAAAATTTCTCAGTCTCTACATCGAGGGGGGCCACCCCTGTGTCCCTCAGCTGGGATATGCCCTTTGGCAGGAGAAGTCCAGCAGCCTGACCCCCAGAAACTCACCATCCACTCCTAACCCTGAGATGCTAAATGTACCCTAGCTAGCCCAACTACACCCGAAAAAAATCCACAAAGCCAGTTAAGACTGGGCTGAGTGGACTGATTTTGGCCACTACTGCCTCTAACTCCTTCACCCCACAGAGCACAGAAGGGACATATCTTCCCCAGGAAGAAAACTCTAGGGGTTGAGTTGTCATTCAAGACCAGGCTTGAGCACAGCTAGGGGAGACTACATCAGAAGGCCAGAAGTGGTATTTCATATCCATTAATTACTTTACAGCCTCTATAATACATAGTAAGTTCCAGTTGTTGTGAGTTACAACCATCAAAGGTCAGGCTATCATGAAGTCATTACAGGCGATGCTGCTTTCACTTCGCATGTAATTGCTGAACATAAGTATATTCCATATCACCAACAGGAATATGAATTATTTAAGTACTCTTAACAAATAGTATTACCACTTTAACTGCATTAGTATTAATTTAACTCTAAAAAGTGCCTTAGGATTTTGCAGAATTAAACTTCGTTACTCTGGAGCTTTTACAAAATCCAGAGCTTCTCTACAACATTCGTGTGTGTGTATATATATATATGCAGCTTCTATATGCATTCACACACATTTTATGTGTTTTTTCAATAAGTGTGTGTGTTTGCATCCCTGCAGGATTTCCTATCACCAGATTTGTGTGTGTCTAAAAATGCAATCCTTTGGTAGTTTCCTCACTGCACTGCACACTGCTGTGAGACGAGAAAAATCCTGGATAAAATGACAGTTGTTTCTCAGTCAAGCAAACCCAGCTCTCATTCTCACAGCAGCCAGCCTGACTTGAAGGCTAGACAGACAGGTATAATGCCAGGTTCAAGTTGCAGGCGTTTCTAGCTCTAAAGCACTTCATTTTTTCCTTTTTATCCAATTCTCATCTACTTGCAGCTGCCAACTGGGAAATCAGAAGATGGTAGGTCAGGCTGCTTTACTGCAATGAGAGCAAGTACTCAGCACACCCAGTGCCAGCCCCCAGTATCCATACACGCTGCCTCCTACAGTACCCTAAGTTTCCAGAAGTTGCAGCCAGACAACTGCTCTCTCCATGTTTCTCCACAGCCTCTGTTTATCCAATTACTATTAGCTAGCTTTGTTCCTCCATGTTTTCTCACATCGTCCTAAACAGGAGAGATGCTTTGATTTGTAACAACTCATTGCTCAAAGCCTCCCTGAATTTTGGTCGCCCTCTTGCACGATCCCACTGGTCAAGGGTTGTCTTTGCCCTCTGTTCTGGTTCCCAGCCCAATCCTCCCAAACTGAGACTCACAGAATCACCAAGGCTGGAAAAGACCTCCAGGATCATCCAGTCCAACCATCCACCTACCACCAGCACTTCCCATTAAACCACGTCCCTCAGTACAACATCTGAATGTTTCCTGAACACCTCCAGGGATGGTGACCCCATAACCTGCCTGGGCAGCCCATTCCAGTGCCCGACCACTCTTTCGTACAAGTATTTCCTAACACCCAACCTGAACCTCCCCTGGTGCAACTTGAGGGTATTTCCTCTTGTCCTGTCAGTAGTTACACAGGAGAAGAGGCCAACCCCCACCTCACTACAACCCGCCTTCAGTCTCCCCATCACATTCAGCACAGAGGCTGTTAAGTCTCGTAAACATCTTACTGAAGGAATAAATCCATTCCTTTTTATTGAAGTGAATTCATTCAATAAATTTATTTATTGACTACATTTATTTGGAGAACATTAAGTTCAACAGCGTAGGTCCTGTTCCTTCGAAGTCAATAAAAATCATTTCAGAGGCTTTGCATCGTGCCTTTAATTGGTCAGGGCACTACTGCAAAGATCACTTGGTCAGATAACAACCTTGCACAGGTATTTCCAGAAGGCCTTCAAAACAGCCTTTCCTACCCCTGACCACTATGAGATATTACTTTTGCTGGTCAGACCACAGAATGTACTCCATGTGCTCCAACATTTGGGCAAGTATATTTACGTAACTACAGGCTGACGTGTTTGGCTGTCTGCTCATCTGAAGATGTGTGTT
Organism: Aquila spilogaster; assembly: GCA_024606505.1. NCBI lineage: Eukaryota > Metazoa > Chordata > Aves > Accipitriformes > Accipitridae > Aquila > Aquila spilogaster. The sequence goes on from JANHGO010005099.1 coordinate 22,007, forward strand.
GGAGTGTGCGAGCTTGCACACGTTGCACTTGATACTTCGGAAGTCCTACGCACCGGGGGCTGGAGCGGCTCATGTTTAGCCCCATAACTCACACACGCAATGATGTATTCACAGTATTTTTCCCAATGAGTTTCCATGCTGGTCGACCTTTTGGCTGAATACTTTGGCATCCCACCCTCCCAATGTCTGTTACGTGACTTTCCTATCCCTGTTTGACCCTGCCAGTCCATGAATATTTGATACTAAATTAAAGCATTACAAATCAAGAGAGAAATTCTGTTCAGGATGCAACCCTCGCAGCCTTCAAGTACATTTGCCAGTGTGAATGTCACTGCAAGAGCTCTTGGCTTTGCCTATTGTTGAACCAGAGCTTGAGAAAGAACGGAACCATCACCTGCTCACACCTTCCCAAAACCAAAGGCTTTTTATTTCACTTGACATTTGCTTGTACGCCACCACCTCCCTTCAGTTCAAACTGCTCCCAGGTACAGGCAGCAATTAATACACCATTTGGTATCTTGCTCTGCTAAACTTAAGCAAGCCAAGCTCAGCTCATCTAGTCTCTTCCTTAAGAGTCTCTCTATTCCCTTCCATCAGCCCAGCAGTTGAAACTCCCTGCTTCTCTATTCCTCCTTAAAAAAAATAATAATTCATTATATGTCCTTTCCTTTATAAAATTGCCTCTTTTTCCCCTCTCTTGTCCATTTAGACTGTAAAGATCTGTGTCATACAGTGTCCTTACAGTGCATAATGAAATTCTCAGCTGAAAGGAAGCTGCGGAGTCAAGAGTAAAACACAAATTATCAGGAGTTTCAGAAAAACGGTCGTGATCTTTGCAAGTCAGTGCTTAAAGCTTAGTAAAAACGAGCTGAAAAGTAGCAGCTGCATATGAGCATTTCGTTCAGATTATTCATTAAAACAGAGCCTATCATGACATCTACACGCCCTGTACTACGAATCCCAGCAATCCTGCAACTTCTAGCAGAGGTTCACTGGCTTTTCCACCTTGTCTTTCCAATTTCTCAATTCGGGGTGGGCTGACACAGAGCCCAAAGAGTAAGATTAGTCTGTCTTATCAGCATCTAAAAATATTATCCAAACAGTACAAATGGTAAGATAGGACTTCAGTAACCCAAATGACCAGATTCATAGCAAGCTTCAGGGAAAAAAGAACTGATCCTCAGGCTATTGACACAGCACTGTAATCTTAAGGATAACATCTGCTGGAGAAACCCCACTACAGAGGTCTTTGCCACTCTCATTGCAAATATTAGACTGAAGATACAGATGAAATATGAAGATGGTGAAGGAACTGGAGGCTAAACCTCCAGCTCATTTTCACACCGTTACACATCTTTCCAACAAGGCAAAATACATTTTCCTTTTCCTTGCAGGAAAATTCACAAGTTGCCTACAAATTAACATGTCCTTTGCTTCGACTCTTCTCAATGAGATATATAAGTAAAGCTGAATCAATTAAAACAGACAGGACGCTAACAAAGCGTAGCTCTAAGCCAGAATTTCATCATTGCTTCCCTAGGGACCAAGAAGTCAGGGGAGATACCTGAGGCCAAATTTACCTAATTGTTCCACAATAAATCCTTATGTTTAATCACAGGCTGCTTC
>JANHGO010005100.1:0-23629 GCA_024606505.1 Aquila spilogaster
GGCTGCAGGTGGAGATCTGCTCCACCGTGGACCTCCCTGGGCTGCAGGGGGACAGCCTGCCTCACCATGGTCTTCCCTATGGGCTGCAGGGAAATCTCTGCTCCAGTGCCTGAAGCACCTCCTCCCCCTGCTTCTGCACTGATCTGGGTGTCTGCAAGGTTGTTTCTTTCATGTATTCTCAGTCCTCTCTCTGGCTGCAGTTTCTGTTGCACAGGTTTCCCCCCGCCCCTTCTTAAGTATGTTCTCCCAGAGGCGTTACTACCATTGCTGATGGGCTCGGCCTTGGCCAGCAGTGGGTCCATCTTGGAGCCGGCTGGCATTGGCTTTATTGGGAATAGGGAAAGCTTCTAGCAGCTTCTTATAGAAGTCACCTCTGTAGCCCCCTGGCTACCAAAATCTTGCCACGCAAATCCAAAACAAACTGGAAAACCAGAAACTTGTTTATGGTTCTTGGTCTTGGCAAGGAAACTTCTCCATCTGCAGCAAGTCCAAGACTTTTTAACAGGTCTCTCAATATATCTTCCTTACCCAGTGCAAAGCTATGGCAGGTAGCTCAGGTGCCAGATGCAGTACAGCCTCCAAAGGATTCATTTATATTGCTCCAAGTTAGACTGTTTTTGAAGCCCACCCAGGCACCTTACTCATCTCTTCATGGTATCGTCCCTGCTCATTGCAGGGGGGTTGGACTAGATGACCTTTAAAGGTCCCTTCCAACCCAAACTATTCTATGATTGTGTTGTGCAGCACAGAGATGTTCTTTAGTGAAGGGAAAAAGCATGGGTGTCTGTGAGGACACACCTGAGAAAGCTGGCAACTGATAGCTACCCATGCTCGCTCCTCCCCAGGATGTTTTGGTTGCCTCCACCACTGAGATTTGGGAAAGTGTGCTACTATTAACCATTTCCTGCTTCACTGCAGCTTCCTCCCACTTTGTTGACCAGGGTTGGCAGACATCTAAATTTGCACTGGTCCATCACTCATCCCCAGTGGGCTCTTGCTACCCTGAAGCTTTAGCGCCTATCCCAGGAATCATGACCTAGACACTAGCCCTCGCCAGGAACTGCAGCTGCTCCCTGTGGCTGCTCTCTGTGGCCTCACACAAAGCAGTCTTGGCTCTATCTGCTTCCTCCTACAAAGAGGGACAGGGAGGAACCAATCTTAACATGCCCCAGCATAGTCCCTCCCTTCAGAGAGGACCATCTGACAGATATATTCCTTTCTCTCACCCTGAAAGCATTCTTTCTGTCCATGTTCAACTGACCTCACCAGTCTGTGTTTGGAGTCAGTGATCATGCTTCAGCTCAGCATATTTGGGCCAGCAGTCTTGTTCTTTCATCACTTCACAGGCACAACATTCCTTTTCCTATTTCAAAGCTCTGTTTCTCCCCAAATACCTCTGACCATTGCTAGCTGAAATGCTGAAATGAGACCTGGCCCAGCCAGTTGTTTCCTTGTACCTGCTAGCAGTCATCAAGGCAGAGGTGCTGCTCCTCTGCACCTTTTGTCCATTTGTCTCAAGTATCTTCTTCCTGTTCAGTCCTGATTGCCAGGACTAAGTGCCCTAACTCTCAAGGCATACGTCACAAGAACCATTTAGCAGACTACCTTTTAATATCAAACATACAAAACCAGGATCCAAAACCATAATCGGTTTCTCAAAACAATGTTGGTTAAATGGAGTTTGTGTAATCCATTCCTTGACTTCTCAATGCTAGTGTAAAGTGAAGGCACATGGTCAACGCACCCACCGCTAACCACTGCATTTCATTTAACATTGCAGCACTGACTCTTCAGCCCCTTCTGAATCAGAGGAGGCCTCAGTCCAGTGAGGTGTTTGGACCTCTGCCTACTTCTAAATGTGTGAATAGTCCCAAAGGTGTTTTTCAGTCAGGTTTCAAGGGACAGTTGAACCAACACATCAGCTGCCACAGGCAGCAGTCCCCTACCTTCACCTGGGTTCTGGCACCTGCCTTCCTCTCCAGGTGGCTGGCTTAGCTTGCCAAAACAACAGAAAAGTGTTCATTCTCTTTCTTCATTGGTTTGGTTTTTGTTTTTTTTCAAGTGAGGAATTTCCCCTTTGTTTAGCAAACAGAACCAACTCCTTCAGGGGTCAGGCGAAAGCCAGCGAGAAGACCCCAGACCTTGATCCTAAATATAGTTGGGTCTAACTAGCCTCCCCTCCCTCTGCTTGTGGAAAAAGTGTTCTCCTTGGTGAGAACTGTCATTCCCACACAAAATCAAGAGGGAAGGTCTCACCCACATAGGTGAGGTTTGTCCACACTAACCCACAGTGACACATGAAATCTGGAAAGGATCCCCTAAACCTCACCCTGACCTGGTTCTGGAGAGACAATGACATCTTCCTGGCAGGACATGATGTGTTGTGTGTGCCGGTCATGCCTGGGTCACCCTGCTGCAGCTGGCACACAGAGCAGCCCATCCTTCAGGAGCCCCGTTCTGCCTGTCCAACAGAAAGGGGTTTCTGTTACATTGATGTCAAGACTGGCATTCACTGCCAAGCCAGCTCTCTGAGGATATATACATCACCCAGCTCCACGACAGGGTGTGTTCCTCATGTCCAAGTTCACACAGCAACCTACTGTCAGCCAGGGTGTCTCCAGGGGGTTGTTTTCCTTTTTCCATTCTGACATATACAGGTGTTGCACGATGCAAGCTTTACCTACTGTCTTTTGTGAGGCTGGAGTGAAAACCTGCTTCCCTGTCACCACCGCTCCCAGCACAAGCGGGAGGGGGACTTCTAGGTCTCAGCCTACATGGCTGAAAAAGAGAAGGATGTCAGGCCACTTCCCACAGCAAATGCAAGCAGCAGGACTAGAGGGGTTTGTTCCCCTTTGGATGCTGCCAGACCTGTCCAACCAGCCTGATCCACACCACCTCTAGCATAGGCTGGCTTGTACCCTTGTCAAAGAATCCTTGCTGTTAATACTTCAGTGGTGCTAAAACAGGCAAGCAGCTTTCTCTAATACAGGATTTTTGCTGCAATTTTCCCAGTAATTTTATGTGATAAACACCATGTCTCGGCCGTGCTGGAGAAAGGGACGGAATCCTACCAGATGGGCTCAGCCAGAAGGTTCCTGAAGTGATAATGTGGGGCTGCTTAAAAAATCTAATCAATACAACAAAAGAGCTTGCACTGTGATGCTTCACTTAGTGGTGTTATTGAAGAGTAACTATGAAAGGAGCTACACTGTAATTAGTGGGTTTGTGTCCTGTGTTACTGAGATGCTACTACCTGATAACCGTGAGCTATACCTCAGAATTCAGAAGTTCCCCCGGCTTTACAGAAGTGGAACCAATGGCAGGATTAATGACTCAGAAAACAAATTCTTGTTACGGGATGGTATTGCAATAGTAATTTATCTCCTCGTGGGTTCCTAATCATCTGAACAAGCTGCGAAGTTTCAGTGCTCAGGTAGACACTTCTCAGTGCAAGCTGGTGGTAGGTAAGGGAAAGGCTGAGCTTCAGGCTCTACCCCTCTGCTCAGACGTGCCACCCTGTCCGTGAAGGAGGAGTGGGAGGCCGTGCCAACAGCTGGAGACAAGCCCTCAAGCACTTAATGTAGATCCTGCCTGGTTAAGCGAAATGGAGGGTAAGTGTGAAGCCACTCCAGCCTGCAACAAAAGGTGTGTGGGAAAAGCCAGTATTTTTGCAGTTCTCCCTGAGGGTTTTCTTGTGACTTTGAAGTAATTTTTGTTTACACTAATTTTACTTTTCCAGCACAGCTGAGCGCAACAAAAACTGTAAAAGGCAAGACAGAACATTAGACTGAAAGATTTTTAGAAGCAACAGGAGATTTGTGGTTAAAAGTTATTTTGAGTTCCTACTATAGAAGATGCCCCCTCACTGAGGGCAGTACAAGGTTTTATTCTTAAAAGCCCCCCTTTGATCCTATGTTAAATAAAAAAGCTGCTATTTGAATAAAGAAAGAAACTTTGAGAGAGTTCAGTTTGCTATAAGCCATGTACTAAGGGTGCTTTGTTTTAGAGAGGGCTTCAGACGATTTCTGATGAAGTAGAAACCTCATTATTCTAATCATTGGAAAAGACTAGAATCAGACTTTCTTCTTTTAATAGTCATAAATGCAGAGATTGCTCACTGCCTCCAACTTTATCTTGTTACATCTGAGGTGGTAACATCCTACGTTAAACGTCTTTCATCTTCTCTCTCTCTGCTGTCCTGCAAGGCCAGAGTGGTGTTCAGTCTGTGTTAGAGTACCTTAGTTTCCAGCTCTTGTTGAGGCTTTGAAGCTCTTGTAGACAGCAGCTTCTTCCTGGGATACTTGCCAGCCTGCTCTCTCAAGGTGGATCTCTTCTGTCCCTATCCCACTCAAATGCTTTGAACTTCAGACTGCAGTCTGAAGCACTGCTCCTGCACTAGGACTTCTAAGCACGTCTCTGGGGTGCCCAATTCTGCCTAGCAGCCCCTCCTGAACATTTAACTCCCAGTCTGCCTTGTTCCTGCACCTCCTCCCACCCCACAACTGCTTTAATGTACCACCAATTAAGTACAGGCCTCCACTGTTGGACTCTTCAGGAACTACATAGTGTTCTTACGGGGAAACCAAATCTTCTGCTTGAGTTGAAGGCAATTCAAGGGTTTTCTTCCAGGACCCTGAGAAGACCAGCAGATATATTAGTCAGGCCTCCCATGCACATACAGAAGTATGTTGAACTGTCTTTACTCCCATTGAGAGCGTGTTGTCTCTTTCTTTCTCCTCTCCAAATTGCTCTAAAGGCAGGATCATCACCAGGGTGGGTTTTGTTTCCTTCTGAGCAATAGCATTGTCATCTCCTCAGACCTATCCCAGACTGAAACAGTGGGCCGGCTGCAAACCATCTCACTTTCAGCAAAGTCATTGAGTTGTAATGCCAGGCCCTTGTCCTGCATCAGAGAGGAAGAGGGTGACTGGACCAGCATGGGAGGAAATCCATGTGGGCACTAGCGGTGCTCGGGGATGTAATCAACTTCACGAGCTGACAAACTGCCAGCTTGCAGCAGGTCCATCCACCTACATTCTGCAGTTGAGGACTTGGCACACAGAAACATTAAGCAGCTTAGCCAGAGTCGCCCATGAAGCCTGCGGCAGACCTGTGAGCGTACCTTGGGAGATGCAGGTCAGTGCTAGATGTCCCTTCCTTGGAACGTGTTCGGGCAAAAGTAATTTCTCCTGGTGCTGGGAGCAGAGGTGGCTGGTGGGAGCACAGCTCTGTCGGTCAGGTTTGTGGTGGTGCTCTGCAGAAACCAAGTGCAACTGGGAGCTGAGAAGGAGATGGGATGAGCAGGGGCAATGCAGGGACAATAACAGAGGGAGCGGGATCCAGTAGGAGACACAGGGGAATAAAGGCAACAAAGGAGGTGAGGAAAGTCAGAAAGGAAGCCAAAGAGGAAACAGACCATATACAAAGGGAAGGAGCTTGAAACAGCCAAGGGACTTTTTAAGCCACCATCTTGTGGCTACTTATATTGTGCTTAGCATGGCTGAGTTCCCAGTCTGACAGGCCTCAGGACTACTGAATGCAGAGGGCATTTCTGAGAATAGTGGGTTTTACCTTTTCACAAACCATCAAACTAATGGGAAGGAAGAATACCCCAACCTATTGCGAATACCACTGTACAAATCTGAGAGCAAGGAAGGCTCTGCAGCACACAGCCCAAGCATGCCTCACTGTGTTCCACGAGAACTTCAGCACAGGTCCCACACTGCCTCACCACTGACCATTCAGGCTCTAAATATACAGCAGAGGATCCTCCACTGTCCTTCATCCCTCCTTTTTGTGCCTAACTGAGACTAGATACAAATTTGTGCTTGTGTAGTTTTATCTAAACATGCAGTTTTCTGCAGGTAGAGGTTAACACAAGGCCATAAGAGATGTCAGCATCCCTGCACTTATTCACTTAGGTAGGTTTAACATCACACTATTAAATTCCTCTCCCCTGGTGCAACCCTGTGCATGGCGCAGGCACTGCCCCTTCCCAGCCAGAATACACGGTGGGGACCATCCTCTCGGCACCTCATGCTGGTAGGCAATACGTTGAGTGGCAAAACTCTATTTTCCCCAAAGCCCTGGCAAATACTCCACCACGTGAGATTTTTCTGCACGGCCACGGCTTTGAGCTGGAGCATTAAATTCTATGAAATATCGTATTTGTTAAAATAATGACCACAGTTCGCTAACGATCATTCCAAATAACTGCGTGCCCCGGCCTGGCAGTAAACAACAGACTACTGCAGTTTTAGATTAAACCCTCAGGTTAAGAACAAAAGCCAGGGGAGGAAAGGGGCAGCCATACTCAAGAAAGTAGTCTGCCTTTAGCTATGTGGTCAGCTTATCACAGCTCACCTTCTGGACTCCTATACTGTTGGAACTAAGGAGGGAGAAAATAAGCTTTAACTGATTAGGTTTGCTTGATCTGAATAATCTCTTTGATGCTCCTACCTGTTGAAAGTTTGTTTCAATTCACTTTCCCAACCCCTCGAGGCAGCACAGGGAGGATCAAATAACAATAAAATGATTCATTAGCAGCATTTGGCTCTACTGTGCAGAAGAAAAGCTGTTGACCTGGGCAAAAGCACAGTAGTGACAAGAAAATTTATAGATGTTATTTATTACAAAGGATCACGGAACTGGACAGTCTTCAGTTTGCTTCCCATGACCAGCAGATCCTTGGTGATCAGTAAGAACATTGTTATACAACAGCATGAGTCAGGATACATCCTTTTTTTTTTTAAATTCAAAGACCACAAGAGCAAACCACAATGGGAGAGGAGCAAACGAAAAAGAAAAAGGCTGTTCTGCAAGATTTCCTGTTCCGTGATGCATGGGTAATTGGCCTATATTTGTGACCCCATTTTTCTTTCAGGTTTGAAGTTGTACTGCAGAGATTCGATCCTTTGGTATAAAACCTGCACTGTGAAGGAGTGGGACTGGTCAATGCTGGGCACAGAGTGAGTCTTGAATGAGGCGCACGGCACTCTAACTTGCATGCTTTCTAACTTCCACGCTTTCTAAATTCCACAAGGCCCTGAACCAAACCTTAAATGCTACTCTTCAGCAAAAGGACAAAGGAAGACACAGAAAGAGACAAACTGCCTCCTCTCTCAGGCACCTTTCTGAATTGCACCCAAACCTGAGCTGCTTGATAGCGCCCAAGGTGGGGTGGTGCTGGCTGTGGTGGTGAACATGCTGCAGTGCAGGAAGAGGACCTCTGCGGTTCTGCTCCCGCCATCAATGAGGGAGAGTGGAGCAAGTGACTTTTATGGATCTGCCCCTAAAAATCATGCGTTTCACAGGCAGAACACCTCTTTACATGGTTTGCACTGCAAACAGGCCTCCCGTCTTTGTGAACTGCTAGAGCTGTTGTGTTACAAGGTGTTTCTGTTACACAAAAGCAGTGAGCCAGAGCTATGGCCCATAGTCTGTATAGAGTCTATATAGAGATAGTCTATATGAGCTGCTACAGGCATGCAACTTTTCATCTTGCCCCAACAAACATATTGTCTAGCACGTCCCCTACAACACCAGGCCACAGCCAAAACCAAAGTCCACCTTCTAAATTTTTGCTTACAAATGGGATTCTGACTTTCTGCTTCAAAACCAGAGCATTCCTTACAGTTAATCTCTAATGTGCTGCTATTATTTCTTCAGACTTCTTAATTTTTTAACTCAAATTAATCTCCCCATCTGCTGCTCCCTGCTCTAAATTGCCCAAAGTTGGTATCTGCTTCACTATCAAGAACACGGCCACACGCCCCAGGGAAGGGAGCACAGGTTCAGCCATCCCTTCGGCAGCGCAGTTTCCTGCACCAAGCACGTGGCTTTTGTGCTGGCTGTGGGCACTCTTACTGCTTCAATCAGTTTTATATAACTTGCTCTCTGCTATTACCCACTGCCTTCTCAGCTTCAGTGTTCTTTGGGCTAGTCTCAACTCATGAGTATGTGCTTGATTTCTTTTTCTTCGTATAAACTGTATCAGTTTGGGTTCTTTCAAATTGGTACTTGGCACTCATTTCTGCTCATATTTTTAGTACCTCTCCAGAATCCTTTGCATCTTTCCACAGTTTAGCTTAATTCATTTTGATATTTAATGCAAAAGGAGCATGCATGCAAGGAATCAGTGCAGAAGAGCTACTGTGCATTAACATCATGCTAGTTTATGCTACCCTAGCTTCTCAGGTTAGATGAAACCTATGGCCCCAATGCATTCATTTTTTTGACTGGTACTTTCAACTCCTTCAAATTAAGCACCATCAAATTAGCACACACTTATTGAAACCAGGCACTAGGGGAAGAAAAGGTATTCATGAATTTTAATTTCTCTTTTGTGGAAGAAGTCCATGAGAATTTGTCTTACTTCTCTCTGGGAAAATCAGATTTCTGATGTCAGCACCTCCCCGCATCTGTAACCACAACTTAAAGGGACCTGCAATGCAAAAACCTGCTCAAAATTCAGACTTTCTCATAGTTTTAACAGTTTCTGGTCAGGTGCCTAATTTAAAATTTCACTTACTCAATTAACTTAGTCCACTGACTGAGTGTAACTGGGGAACACCAGTTTTGCAGTGCTACAGTTAACAATAGCTGGGGGGGGGGGTTGTCAATTTTTTATGGCAGAGTCTGTTACTTAAATCTATAATTTATTCCTTAAAGAATTATTTTAAATTTCATATTTCTCCCATTAACATGTGCTAAACTATGAAGTTCAAGTGTACATAATTCTAATCTCCAGGATTGCTTTAGCCTCTGAAAGCCAGAACTAGTATTTTGTAATTCCCTCTCAGTTTGCTCGGAATTATTCAAACTATTTAACTTTCAATTTTATCGGTTTCCTTTTAATGAACAAAGCACAAACCTCCTACTTTGCAGTTCAAAGGAGATGAAGAAAACATCAGTCAACATGTCAGCCACTCATTTGAGCCGCTTAACACTATAAAGCTGCCTTTTCTTACAAAGGTTGCCAGAAAAAACCCAGCCTCTGTAAAACATTGCATAGGTAGGCAAATATCACATTGATTTCAAGGAAATGCATGTTTCAAGATTTTGCCTAACTTCATCCCTAATTCATCCACAAGCCAAAATTATTTAGACTGTCTTAAGCATCTTTATTAATGTTTAGAAAGGGTTGGAAACAGTGCTCGGGAGAGACATCGCTGGTCAGGGGCAGGCACAGCCGGACAAGGTGTTGAGCAGCAGCCTGTTCGCACACGACCAGCCCCTCTTATCCCTTTTCCCTCTGTTTGCCCGCACTTGTTCCCCCGAACCACCGTGATCCCTCCTTTTCGGTCCTGGCCCTAAACATCCCATAACAGGACTTATGCACTAACCAAATCGTCCTCCCCAGCATCCCGGGCATCCCACCGTGATCCAATGCCTCTGTAGGTCCCTCACGCCGTGAGGTGACCTGGGGGCTCGCCTGGGGGACTGTGGGCTGGCACCGATCCTGGGGCAGCCCAGGGAAGGGACAGGGCAGGGGCTTCAGGGGCTCCAGCTGAGTGTCAGGCCCACCCTGCCCTTGGTCCTCTGTGCTCCTAAGAGTTGAGCCTTCATCCCATAACCTACCATTCACCTACACAAAAGCAGGTGGACTCCACCATCCCCTCTCCTCACACAGCCTTTCCCGGCCACGTTTCACCTCCTGGGTGGGCTGCCCCCCCACCACCACCCCGAGCAGGAGGCTCGGTGCCGCTGCAGGTTACCTTCCAAGGGGCTTGTCGGTCTGTGGGGCCGCGGCGTGCTGAGCCTCACAGCCCCACGCCTCTGGACGGGAGCTGCAGGATCAGAGTAAACCCTGCAGGAGTTACCTTGCCCCTCTGTCCTCCTTTCCAGTTGTGGAGATGAGCTTTTTGTCACTTAATCTAACACAAAACACCAGAATTATATGCCTAAAACGTAACGTGAACGTCAGTTTAAAAGCCATTCTGCCACGATCACCTAAGCCAAAAATGTAACTGAAAACACTGCTCTGCCACATGCTATCCCTTTCCCAATAGTGCCCATTACAGCATGCCCTGAAGGACATTTGTCAGCCAAAATAGACCACGTTGTGAGCGTGAGGCGGAAGTTTTTCCATTTCGGAGCAAAAAAAGCTGAAGCACCTTTCTTGCTATGAAGATGCATGTGATTCTTTCACAGGGGAACTGTGCAAATGACCTGATTTTACAAGGTATTGTATCTGTTGTGGTTTCCCCATAGCATAGAGCAATTGAAACAAAACAATTAAAGCTGCTAAGAAACTGAAAAAAACAACTTTTAGAAACCTTATGGCTTGTTTTTAAACATAAATAGATCGAAGTGTAAGGATCAGCTGCAGTTACTCACACAGTGCACTATCTAATTGTGTTCTAAGTTCACATTTTCTAAGAGATTCCTTCAAGAACATAAGGTTTAAAACCTTATAGTAGAGTTGATGTTAAACTACTATATTTGCAAATGCTGGCCTTTCTTCATGGGACAGTTTGCATGTACATGAACATCTACATCAATAAACTAGCAAAACCGTTTCTACATGCAAACAAGGTAGTTTGCGTGCACAGAGGCAGCCAGATGGAGTCTGTCTATTCCCATGATAACTAATCTACCATATAACAGTCTGTTTTGGTAGAATCATGGAATAATTTAGGTTGAAAGGGCTCTCTGGATGTCCATTCTCCTGCTCAAAGCAGACCTAACTTCACAGCTACATCAGGTTGCTCTGGGTCTGTCCATTTGAGTTTTGATTCCAGTGATGGAGAATTCACAACCTCTCTGGGCACCTGCTCTAGACCCACACCGTTCTCATGGTGATTTTTAAAATTTTATTTCATGTACGCAGCTGCAATTTCTCTTAATGCAATTTGCCTGTTGATTGTCGTTCTTTCACTGGGCACGTCTAGGAAGAGTCCAGATCTGTTTTCCAGACGGCCCCCTGTGAGCATGGAAGACCACAGCTTAACCACCCATCTTTACCTTCTCTTCTACAGGTAGAACATCCCTAGCTCTCCACATCACACACTCCTGCCCCATCACCATCCTCTGGCCCCTCCAGTGGGCTCTATTTTGTTGGCATCTCTTGTACCGGGGGAGCCCCAACTGAACACAGTACTCCAGGTATGGTCTCACAGGGAAGGGGATGTAGGGGAAATAACCGCTTCCCTCAGCCTGATAGCTACACAAGCACAGCCAGCAGGCTGACTCATTCTTCCAGGCTCTCACTCTTCACAGCTGCCTCCAGGCCCTTTTCTGCAAAGCTGCTTTTTACCCAGCCCATCTGTCCAGTTTGGCTACATAGATGCTTCCGGAGATTTTGCCTAAAGCCAAAGACAGTGACATCCACTACTGCCCTCAGAGCCATGGTAGAAGGTGATCACATTGGTCAGGTGCAACTTGCCCTTCATAAACCTATGCTGGCTGTTCTCAGTCACCTTATTTTCTTCCATGTACTTAGAAATGGCTGCCACGAGGACTTGCATCAAATTTCCCAGGGACTGAGGTGAGACCGACTGGTCTGTAGCTTGCTGGATCCTCTTTCTCACCTTTTTAAAAGCTAGACATAACATTTTCCTTTTTCAAGTCATCAGGAATGTCCCTTGATCACCACAACTTTTCAAAGAAGCCTGAGGGCAGACCTTGCCAGTAAAGACAGAGGTGAAGAAGAAACAGTACCTCTGGTTTTTTTCTTTACCTTCATCACTAGGTCACCCGCTCCATTCAGCAGCTGGCCCCCATTTTCTTTCATCTTCATTTTACTGATGTCCCACTTGCAGAAACCCTTCTTACTGCCTTCACATACCTTGCTAGCTTCAGCTCCAGCCAAGCTTTGATGTCCCTTGTACCATTCCTGTATGCCTGTGCAGTTCCACAGCCATCCCTTGTAGCCCATCCTCACTTCCACTTTCCATACAATTTTTGCATTTGAGCTCAGCCAGGAGTTTCTCAATCAGCCAGTCTGTCCTCCTGCTATGCCTATGCATGGGTTTGCATAGTGGAAAGAATCCTTTTGAAAAGCAACCAGCCCTGGCCCCCGTACCCCTCAGGGCAGCCTCCCACAGGCTTCTGCCAAACAGAACCCCGAACAAGACAGAGTTCACTTCCCTGAAGTCCAAGACTATTACTCTGCTACTTGTCTTCCTCTCTGCTCTCTGGATTTCTATCTCTGTCATCTCATGGTCACTGTAGCCAACATTGCCATTGACTGTTGCATCTGAGTATTTCTTCCTTATTCCTGGGTAGCACATCTAGAGCATCCCCACCACCCTGTCCAGCACCCGAGTAAAAGATGGTCCCTGACACACTCCAAGTCTCCTGACTTGTGTGTGTTCTGCCACGTGGCTCTTCCTGCAAATCGGAAGTGGTTAAAAATCCCCATGAAAACCACTGCATGCAATCAGGAGACTTCTTCAAATTGTTTAAGGCAGGCTTCATTCTCTTCCCTTTCTTGATCGAGGGGTCTGTTGCAGATGCCTACCACAATATCCCCTTTGTTGGCCTCCCCTTTAGCCACAACGACAAACTTTTGGCAGGCCTGTCATCAGGGATTTTTCTATTCCATTTATGCTCTGCACATTCAGACTATTCCTCTGTGGACCTCCCCCCCTCCATTTTTCTTCCCCGCCTGCTTCTTAAGCTTGTGTCCATCTATTGTGGCACTCCAGTCAGGCAAGCTGTTCCACCATGCTCCTGTCATCCCAGCAATGTCACAGCTTTGTGACTGCACAGACTTTCTCTTGTTTATTCTGTCGCACGCTTGTTTGTGGAAGAGAACTTCAGATGATCCCAGTCACCTTGATTTCTTGCAGTGAGGGATGTCCCTTCCTCAGACACCTCTGTGTGTGCTCCCTTCAGCTCCCACATACCCGCAGGCTTTGGTCTCCACACCCAACAAACCTAGTTTAAAACTCTTCACAAAGTTAGCAACCCTGTCAGCAAAGATAATTATCTTCATCAGGCATGTCCTGTCTTTTCCTAGCAGACCTCATTCCTCAAAGAGGGTCCCATAGCCATAAAAACCCCAAAGCTCTGCCCATGACACCAGCAACATACCAGAGGTGGGCCCAGGCAAGGAACAAACAGGTCTGATGGGCAGGGCGAGCGCCCTTATCCCATTGCAAAGGAGGTCCCTGACTACTGTTATCTGTCACTTTCAGCCTCACTGGCTCCAACAGCATGGCTAGATACATCCCTCAACAAAACTCACCGGCTTGTTGTCAGGGCTCTGCAGTTATCTCAGTAAGCATCTGCAGGTGGAGAAAAAGCTTTCTTGTTTTTACTTCCATGGGAATCCCAGCCCTCCCCTGGTTAAACATTGCCTCTGGCCTTCCCCTCCTTCCATACAGTGGGGGATTGGGGTTCTTGCTTTTACAGTAGCCACAAAGTACCTTTGCCCTTCTGTTGGCATTCCTGATGCCATCCAGCCTTCTTCACCTGACAGCTCGGTGTCCTGACAAGAGCACAGATCCTGCCTGTGAGGCTGCTGCCACCCCCAACCTCTGAGAAGCTCCAGGCACTCCCTGCAGCCTGCATCCGCACAGCCACGTCCGCCCCACGGTTGTGCCTGGGTTGAGGTCTCCAGTGTGCCGTGACAGTTGCTCTGGCTAGTGCCAAGGACCGCGTCTTGTGGCTTGTCGCCATCATCACTGTGTCCTCTACTGGTCTCAAGCACCATCTATGGCTTTACTGTTCACTCTTGTCCACTAACTCCTTCCTGGCTGCAGAAGCTGGTCACAGTGGTCCTCAGGTGTTAGGAAAAATGAACACAAGCCTGCTCTGCTCCCTCGTACTCAGCAGGCAGCTTCTCAATCTCTCAGTTCGTAGCTGCATTTCTCCCACCTTATGAATGCCAGCTCCCCTCAGGCAGGCTGCTTCCTCACGCAGCACGTGCTGAGCAGGACACAGAAGCCTGACACACATCTGCTTTGTCCCCATTAGATTTCCTGCTCAGTGTGCAACTCCTCAAACTGCTTTTTGTTCCCAGCCACAGTTCATTCAGCTCATAAGCATGCATTTTTTTCTCCTGCACAGTGCTTACAAAGCTTTAAAAAGCTTTTCTGAGGAGCTTACAAAGCATTCTGTTCCCCTAGGTCAAATGACACACTACAGCAAAAAACCCCCAATAGTAAAAGCAAACATTCAGTTCATTGAACAAAGCAAGTGTTCCCCAAAATAACCTTTTAATTATATGCTCAACTTTGTTGTGATCTCTTTACTGTTCCTCAGTCACTGTACAAAGACAACGCTTGAAGACTGCACAAGTACAAAAGAATGATGTTCCATCCTCTTCCTGTACTTAAAGGCTTGCTGTTCATTTACTGGCCATTTTTTCCATGAAAGGTACAATGGACTTAGCTGACTAAGGTGATTCACTTCAAGGCCTGGGAGAGAATAATTTGTGGCACTTCTTTGAACAGCAAGTTACATACTTACATTTTGCCCTCTGAAATATTAAAAAGAATAAATGATTTGGAAAAAGTTACACAGGAAGTTTTGAACTGTGATTGATTTTAAAACATGGACACATTCCAAAGAAGTGACATTGTACATGCAAAAAAGCTAAGTGAATTTTTCCTATTATTCTGTATTGGGGGGGGAAATCACAGCAGCAACAAATTTAAGTATCCCAGCAGCCTGAAACCAGAAACTGTATACTAGAGGTCATTGGGCTTTTGGGCTTCCCCCTCCCCCCCTCCCCCCCATTTTTATTAGGAGAACTTAGTACTGTTCATGATATATTAATCAAAGGAACTGACACTTTTTGGTGTTTGTTGCAGTTCCATCAGAGGTTCAATCTTTGGGTAACTCAATGACCTTGAATAGCCCAGTTCCTTTTTTTGGTAGAAATCAAGGCAGGCATATGTTGCAAGCTATGTTTTTGCAATACTACATTCATTACAGATAGTCTGTAGAGGATTTAGCTTCAAGATAAACAAAATCACTTACAAATCTACCAAAACTACATCCCTGAAGATTCAGTTCAACTTCTCTCTTGGCTCTAGCTTACAAGGAAAACGTCAAACCAAAAAGACCTACCAAAAAAGATGCATCTGGCATTTCCTGAAACGAACACGACACACTGTAGTCATCTTGCCGAGATTTAATTCCTGCTGGCTAGACAATGCTGAAACCAGAAGTTGGTTGGCTTTTATCTACAACTGAACTGAAAAATCCACAGACGCATTCTTTCCTGAAGAGAAGGCTGGGCTTTGTATAAAGTATTTCATCAGTGAAAATTACTATGCTAAAAAGCAAAGTAGTAAACCCTATCTTTATCATCATCATCACCCAATCACCCTGACAGTTACAGAAGTGTTTAAGTTGTCTCAAGAGCTAGATATATTGTCTAAATAAGGACTATATTGTCAAAGCAGACTAAAGCTGAGAGTGGTCTTATTACAGCTGGGGAAAACATCACTTAGGAGGAAATTTTATCAGATAGGCCGTGGAGTCTCACTTTGCTTTAGAAAAAAAAAAAAAGTGTGGAATACAGTAACTTCACTACAAAAAACAAAAAAGACAAGTATAATTTTTATAATCCATCCTCATTACTACAGCCATATTAATGGTATGGAACTGTCAGCCATAGCTTAATCCTTAATTTTTTACTTCTGGAAATCACAGGATTTGTTAAACAAACTACAGAGTGTGAGTGTTTAACAAAAAAGCATGTTTCTAACCAGATGTAGTTGGTACAGAACTGCACACACCAGTCATAACTGCCCCTCTCAGACACTTTCTTCTGTGTTCACAGAGATGTCTGCAAAAAGGCAGAACCAATACAGAAGAACACTTAGACAGGAACATTCCCATCTTTTATGACAGGTCTCTAGTTGTTACTTTTAACAGATAGATGAGGTTGGGTATTCAACTGCATCAGGTCCTTCAGGGAGAAGCTTCATGTAGAATACCAAACAATATAGTTTGAAACATATAGCATTCCAGAGAGCTTAGCTTGTCAGTCATGTTTAAGTAACTCTAACAATGGTAAATAAGACAAAATTTTGCCTATCAAGATTGGATTTTTTTTTTTTCTCCTTTGTCTGTTGAATCATAAACCATCTGACAACTCAGACTGATACCCAGTGACCCTATTCAGTCTGGTCTTAATCAGACTTTTAAGATTCACCATCAGAAAATGCAAGATCCTTTCAGCTTAGGAGAAATTTGAGCATGCACACATTCTCTAATGCAGACTAGACTAACTCTGAAAAGAATATTTTTCAAGAAAACTCCCCTAAACCCACAGGGCTTCCTGAATTGCTTAAATGCTAAGATTTTTGGTTCAAGAAGTCTCAAAAACACGATTTAGCCAGCACAATAGCTTTATTTCGCAATTTGAATTATTATACACAATTCAGTGAAAGCCCACAGGAGGAACAGCATGGAGACTTACCACTTCTTGGCATTTCCTTAAAGTAGAGCCAAAGTGCAAGGTCTCCAATTAACCCCCAAGGTAAGATAACAACACTTTGCTGTTAACAAAAGTCATGTTAACACTTAAAATATCTAATTAGTTATTTAAAAGGCCACATCTTCAAATGCAATTAGAAATCATTTAATAAAGTTTTTGTTTCTTTTGGTATGATAAATTGCCACATATCCTACAGCTAACAGGTAATGGAACATCATGTTTTCCCAAGACATCTAAAGAAAAAAAGCAAACAACACTGCCTCTACATTATTCCATACACCTTAAAAATGAATGCCAGAAATCAGCTGTTCCCAGGTGTTCCAGTGGAATTTTATTTCCTTCAGACATGCTGTTGCTCCTCTTAAAGAGAGAGGGAAAAAAAAAAAAAAAAAAAAAAAAAAAAAAAAAAAAAAAAAGAAGAAGAAAGCCCAAAACAAACTTCTCACGCCTAGTATCTTGAGGCACAGGTTCCCCCATACTTACAGGAATTTTTGCACAGGATGTATCATGTTACAACACTGTTGCTATTTGAAGTCTATGGCACATTGATTTTTGGGGGGTGAAAAAATTCTCCTCTGTGTTTAGCTGCTACAATATGGCACAAAGTTAAAAGTTAACACCATGACTAGATATTCTGATGCT
Organism: Aquila spilogaster; assembly: GCA_024606505.1. Lineage (NCBI taxonomy): Eukaryota > Metazoa > Chordata > Aves > Accipitriformes > Accipitridae > Aquila > Aquila spilogaster. The sequence goes on from JANHGO010005100.1 coordinate 17,042, forward strand.
TTTTTGCTGGCTATTTTGGGGTGCACATAAATAAAAGGCACACTTTTCCTCTCTCCTCTCAAACCACTTATGTACTGTACAAGCCTAACTTCCCAGCACTGTTCCATGCCTGCTGGCCCAGTGCAAAAAAAGATTTAACTCAGCATCCAATGCTAGTAGCAGCTCTATATGCTTAACCAATGGCTTTAGTTTAGCATGCTACTTCCACTGTGGTGACCATTGATGAGCTGCCAACAGTGTTCCTGAAAAAAATTAAAGCCTAAAAAAAAAAAAAAAGTTAAATTATTTATATTCACTTACATGTATATTTTCCAAATGTGTTCACAATGTTCAGAAAGTGCACATTTTGAAGTCTTGTTTCAGTATTACAAATGTCCATGACCTATATATTATAGCAGCGCCATGTATAACTGTATCGATATAGAACTGTCAATGTTTCCATTACTGACCCTGTTTTGCAAGAATATAACGAATATACAAGAATTTGCTCTTAGCTAGAACTTAGTGTCCATAATGTCTTCAATATGGTATTTTTAAATATTTGGATTTAATTCTGTACAGCAGTCAGAATCTGAAAAACAGAAGGTTAGTGGTTTCACTTTTTGGCGCTCATTTTTATGTAACAAGGATTTTCAAGAATGAAAGCAAGCTTACAGCACATGAAGAGCCCTCAGTAATATAAGCTCCACAAACCATTACCACACTGTTAAAAACTTAACAAAAACCAATAAGATTTAGCTAATGATTTGTGGATCATTACAAAATTACTTTTCGTGATTTAACAACAGTTTACATCAATGAAATTATCATATATAAAAAAACAGCTTGGGTCTTAACATCAATGGTCTGACAAACATATTTAAACAAGAATATTCAGAGTTAAGACTAGTGCTAAATTTAGCTCCTAATTTAGCTAAATTTAGATTTGAAAGTTTAGATACTCTCAATTTGATATGCCTTTAAAAAAAAAGAAAAAAAGTCCAACTTTCAGAAGAGTCTGAAAAACAGCAGTTTCAAGTAAGTTTGGAGCAATTAGGTTTAGTGGCTAGAGTTACCATAAATATGTACTACATGCTGACTTGACAAATTTGTGTTAAAAGAAGTGTGAGTTGAACCACCACCTCTGAAGGTTCTTCCTTTGGTTATCTTTAAAAAAAGTTCAGACTGTTACAATAACAGTGCAAGTTCATTATAAAGCCACATGCCTCTCTGTAGATGTTCACTTATCAATTGGTTTTTATTATGCCCACTGCCAGCAATGGACATTCTACTTGGAAAATCCACCTCCTGCTGTAAAAGGTTTGGTTGAACCAAATGAAGAAAATAATTCTGATAGACTCAAATGGGAACACACGATTTCATTTAGTTCTTGTTAAGAATATTTAAAAGCCTTCTCCACCTACAGTCTTTTTGAAACACAAGGCACAAATAGGGAGTGGACATTCCAGCAAAAAGTGATTGTCTGTAATTAACAGTCCACAGCAGTCTTCTAGTCCAGCACAATGAAACGTTTTTGCTGTCCAATTCTATGCCACGTCTTCTAGATAATCTGCAACATCACTTAACTGAGAAATGGTAAGGTCTTGCGTGATGCCTTCAAGCTAGAAAATAAATGAAATTACAAACTCAGAAATCATAGAAACAGTAAGTATTATTTCTTGCAGTCCTTCATACAGCATCCCATTCTTTTGGCCTCAAGCTCTTTCAGCGAGATTTCATATTCCTTTAGGATGTGCTCAGACAGATCTTGAGATATTGGGATAAGACATTCCTATGCTGGATACCAAACCAGTCTCAAATATGTTTTACATGCCTAGAAACAGACAGTGAATTGTGCTACTAAACAATTGTTGTGGGGTTTTTGTTTTGTTTTTTAATCAGTACAGTATCTAACTTGGCAGGAATACTAGGTGTAAAAATACAGAACATAACAAATAATACAACCTTAACCTGTATCCTAGGAACCTATGATAACGGCACATTCCTTCACAGAAGGTTTAAAAAAAAGTCAAGACAAGATCAGAAGAATGTCAAGAAGAAGAATTTTAAAAGAATCATACTTTATCACTGGCATTTGACTCTTCTGTTTCCACAGAAATTTCATCTATTTCTTCACCAATACTGATATCACTTTTTTCTGAGCGATGACTAGTACTAAAGAGAAGGAAAACCATAAACATAGAAATAAGACTTTCTTTTTCAACATCCAGGTAGTACATTCAGTTTATACCTGACATTTAATTTGGACTTCACTTCCTAGCAAGTTAAATATGAAGTTACTTAAAAACCCATAACAAGAAAAGGCTTTCTACCTAAATGAAGCCATGATAAACACTGATAAATACTTAGGCCTCAATTCTGCAGTTTACAACACCAATACCTTCACATCATAAGGATGAGGCTGTTAAATATTTTATTACTGACTACTCATGATGCTTTATTTTTCAGTTGAATATTTCAGCATACACCATATTCACTGTCTAACAGCATTAATTAAAGTGTTAAAACATTAAGTGCAATGTTCAGGAAAAAAACCAAACACCTTCCACAAAAAAGCAACAACTTATCATCTTAAAGTTAGCACCAGGTTTTTAAGGAACTCATTACCTCCTACACAAAAGGGATCTGTTTTTTTTTTTTTAAATTTGTAACTACACGTATTAAAATAGCAAACTGAAGTTTAAAGGAGTTTAGAGATACTGACAGACTCCAGCAGTAGTGACTAGCTAAAATATTATTTCATAATTCAAATATGCTAGTGGATATGCTTATAATGCATGAAATACTATGCTACTGCAGTATCATTCTTCTCTTACCTGTTGAAGTCATCAGCATACTCATCGTCATCTCCATTTCCTAAATAATTTTTAAAAGGTATTAATCAAACAAGTTTTCTCTTCAGGAAATGCAAAAAAAGAATCTATTCCTGCACCGAAATACATGGTTTGATGGCCAGCAAAAGTGGGAGTAGATTAAATTACTTGTGCAGATTAGGAAGAGAAGATGAGTTTATGTTTGTCATTAATTAATCTCAATCTCATTTACACAAACTGCTGTGAAATTGAACACACATTTTCAGGACATTGACTACATTGATGAAGACAAGATTTAAATACTAGGCAGCTCTATTTTGAAAGAGAGCCGATACTTCTTATATCACATCATCTTCATATAGCTCCTAAAGCTTACAAGGCAACCCTCAAAGGTGTGGAGGGCAAGTAAATATGCCACTGAAAAACAGTAAGACTTGTCTGGCTATCTTCTTCCACAAATATAAATCCCCTCTTTTCTGAGAAACCTAGACAACAAAATTTATCACTTGGTAATAGCAAACATATACACAGATTGAATCAAATTTTTGCTGCATGTGTAAAATATTAATCCACATACGAGACACTGGTTTTCACTTTTCTGTATTCCTTTAGATAAGATCTCACTCTTAACTCCAGTAAGTTTCACAATGGTGTTAAGTATACATATTGACCTAAAATCTTCAGCTTTTACTTCTGTCACTCTGTTTCCGTTTCTCAGATTCCTCTAAGAGGCCAGGCCAGAACTTACAGTTAAAAATATCGGATGTTCCTCACGTTTAGCAGTTACTTGCCTAATTCTAGTGATCCCAGTTTTGCATTCACCAACCGCAGGTCTTTCAAAACAGAGTTTCTATTCAAATCTGTAACAAAACAAAAGCATTTATATCAGAAATTTGATTTGTGACTCTTTAATAAGATCCCACTTAAACATAAACATCAACCATTTATAACAAATGTTCTTTTATAATAATTTTATAGTATAGTATGGTAATGTTATATCCAATTTTCAGGTCTGAACTCTGCTAACATTTAAAAACATGAGTAGCAAACAGGGACAATCTCCCAGTATTCAAGATCAGATTTTACAACATGAAAGCAAATATCCCTAAAGAACTTGTGCAAATAATGTAAGATAACAATTACAAAGGCGTAAGTTAATTTCACTCAAAAACTGAGCAGTAGAATTTTATACTCCTGAAAACCGCTTTAAAGGAATGTGGATAAGTATTTCATGCTCCAAAACGTAAGATGTCCTAATGGTAGCATAATATATCAAAATGAGTATGTGATCAATCAGTGAAAAAAGCATTACTATAAAGCACATTACAACCAGAAGGGGGCCACATACTTAATCACATTTGCATCTGAATGTGTAGACCATTCATTACATTATGGGAAATATCTTCTACATTCATCAAAACACAAAAAACATGTGCAAACTTACTATCAGACTCCTTCAGCGAAGGTGCACCAGCCAGCGAGCTTAACCCACTTTTTAGAGGCGGTGCATCAGAAAGGGATGCTAGACCTCCTGCTTTATTAGCTTCAGTTTTCCTAAAACAAACCAAATAAATAAGTACTCTACAGAGCTGTAAAACATGCATAGTGACTTTCTTTTCTATTATTTACTAAACTGTCATAAAACTAGAACAGCAATATTTACAGCAAAAAGAGCAAGGGGAAAGGACTATTCATTCTGCAGTCTTAAGAACAGTAGGCAGTTTACTGGCACAAGTGTCAAGCAAGACATTCAATAAGAAAGTCACTTTCTCACCTATGCAAAGATTTCTGCCTGCCTTCTTTCACAGACAGAGCTCCTGCACCTTCATCAGCATCACTATTTTTATCAAGGGGCCTTTCATTATCCCCATATGTAAATGCAGCCAAAAGAAGAAAGATTCAGATACAAATAAATATTTAAATTAGTTTGGTTTACAACTAAAAGAGGTTATGTCTGACAAAACTATTAGTCCCAAGAGCAGGCAGTTCACAGAATGAAAACCTCTCAGTTATAGCAAGATAGATCTCATCATCACATGTTAAAGTTCACTAGGCTACTACCTATTCCATTCATATATTTAAAGTACTGAGTTCAAATACTACTTGCAAGTAAAGGATGAAGAAACACTATTAAAAAGAGATCAAGATTTTCACATTTAGTATTACCAGAACAGTTTGTTACTGTGATTCCATTCTTATTTGTAATGGACAACATTTGAATCATTCAATATACCTGTATCACTAAAATATCATGTATACCATCACATAGTAAAACACTTCAAAATTTTGAACAATGGGTCAGAGACCTAGGGGCAATGAGAGCTTGGATTATCTCTTAGCTCTGTCCTGAGTAACTGCTTGCTCCCTTCCTCTCTAATGCACCCTTCTTACAGGAATGGGCAAAGCTCCCATAAGGAATTTACCTTTTTGCAAACCAAGCGATGCTGGCACCTCTCCTACTTACTCATCCCTTGGGAATCAGGCACACCAGCAAAACATACCACAAAGGGATTTCACCTGAAGAATATGTTCTTTTTTCTCCTCTAAAGGAGCTGCCAGAAGAGTAGAAGCAAAAGACTCAGCAGAGACAGCTCAGTTACAATTAGCTGCTAGCTAATTTACTATTAACTTATTCAGAAAAGCTTACTGTGGAACATTACTATATCTACATCACAATAGCATTATGAGGTACAAATTACTACTTGGTGGACGGTGACTCTACTACAGACACACATAATTTGGAAATAATTTTTTTTCTGTAGGGAGTTTCTCTAAAAGGAAAAAAAAAATCCTTATTTTACTGAATAATTAAGAGTCTTTTTCTTGGATGGTCTTTTTAAAGAAATCCAGTTTACCCAATTTCAAAGTGAGTTTCCCTTCTTGTTATATGAAAATGGTCAAACAATAAGAAATTAGTAAATACTATTGTTATCCAGAAGTTTTTCCAGCCTTGTCTAGTTTTCCTAACTTATCACTTAAACCAATTTTATGGCAACGCAACCACTTGCTACAATGGTTAGACTTTGGTTAAATGCTAGTTAAATAAGCTCTTGAGTAAGGAGAAGTAAATGCACTCAGATGCAGTTTTAATCTTGATATTTCCAATAAGAAAAAGAAAAAAGAAATACCATAGTAGAGTTATTTGTAACACACAATATTTTCCAGAGAAAAAACACTGCTCTGAGGAAAAATATTCTGCTCCAACTAAATACATCCAATGAAAGCTGTATTATAAATATTATTTCTCAAAGAGTCAGTTACTTTACTAGAAAGATACCTAGTTTACCTGGCATGATTGCTTTGTGCTGTACCAGAATGATCCCATTCCAAGAGTAAGCATCTACTGTAGTGATAATACAAAAAAGTTTATGCTGTTCTGCCCACTATCAATGTAGTTGGGGGGAAAAAGCCAACATGAGGGGAGCTACTATCAAACTGACTTGCAAATGCTTCTGCAACCTCTTCTGGTAACCTCTACTAAGCTGGAGCAATTCTCTGATTACTCAAGCACAGCAGAAGAACACCATGAAACGATCCTCCGGCATCTCTCAATAGAGCTATCTAAACTAAGCTTCAAGATAACTCGACATGATAACACAAGGGTAGGTTTTTCAGTTTTATAACAAAGCTGTTGTACAGTTGTCCTGGTTTCAGCTGGGATAGAGTTAACTGTCTTCTTGGTAGCTGGTACAGTGCTGTGTTTTGAGTTCAGTATGCAAAGAATGTTGATAACACTGATGTTTTCAGTTGTTGCTAAGTAGTGTTTAGTCTAAAG
>JANHGO010005101.1:0-23627 GCA_024606505.1 Aquila spilogaster
CTGTCAGGATAATATTGGATCTTTTCATCACTCAGACTTGTTGATGAGCAGGAGCGAGGCACGTTATGATGAATTGGTGCACTGGTAATGTGATGGAGCTCCTTTGCTGAAGAAATTTTCATAATAACAGTGGGGTCCTTAACTGCACCGTGTTGTGAAAAATAAAACCATGGTGCCAGGGTTTCATCATTAAAGGAGATCAATCCTTTCTTCATAGACCTGCTGTTCAGGCTGAGGGGATTAATGTGTAATTGCAAAGTGGTTTCAAAGTTGAAATATATTGCCCACTCCGTTTTAGTATTGAGATATTAGTATTCATTTTTCAAGGGTATTGGATCTTTTGATCAGCATCACTAGTTAAATTTGTGTATGATTTTCTTTTATTAAAAAGGAGTGGAGGAATGTCTCTCTCATTTAATGACTCAGTGTAATAGATTCAATTCATGACTTTTTATTATAGAGGTTTATTAGTTTATATAGAGCTGATTTTTCTATTAGCATGGTTAGAGTTTGGACAGTTCTTTCATTACAGACCCAACTTTGGGGAGTGCATACTTGGACTGTAATTCAGGAGCCTGTAATGTGGCAAATGGAACCTTAAACGTGATCAAAACCCAAAAACTCAAACAACCTAACCCCAAAATACAAACTAGTTGTAGGACAGTTCGCAGGAGCAAAGAAGACACGATTCCGCTCCCTGCCCCCAATTCTATTATACTTTTAACTTAGCTGTTTTTTAAACTGTCCATTTCAGGGTGGTAGTTTAAATGAAAAAGAAGTGAAGTGGCCAATTATAGAAGCATGGAAAAATCAGAGCAAAAATGAACTTGCCTGGATAGGTTAGAATGACAGGTCTGTCAGCCAGTGAGAATTAATTTCAAAACTAATATGCATATCACAGTAGGAACTGCATTGTATTGGTCTGTAGATACATACTGTTGCTTTGTAGCCATTTTGCTGGGTAAGCTCTATGATAATTAAATCAGGAACAGTGTGGGCATACCAAACCATTTTATAGAGCTGAAAAAATGTTTTTCCAAAGTTTTTAAAATCAATTCCCATCTGAATAATGCAGTACTTATAAATTATAATGAGGACGACATGTGCTGTAACTCTCCTTTCCTTCCTGAAGTAGATTTTATCCAAAAAATGTTTGGAGCAGGAAATGTATATTCTGCTTTAAAATCTGCCATCAAGTAGATCTTAGAAATATAAAAAACCACCACAGCAAAAAAACCAAAATCACATTGGGCCTGTCCAATAATTTTTCTACATATTGTGAAGAACATTAGGAAGGAAGTAAAATTTTTATTTTCATTTGCATTTTTCATAATTTTAAAATTATAATTCCATTTTCAGGCTTGCCTTTAATTTACAAAATACTTTGACTTTTGTTTGGTATAAACACCTTTAAAATTAATGTTTACAGTTCTGAAAAATGGTTTAATATTCTCTTCATACAATAGATCTCAGATCAGCCTTGTGATTATATTGGACATAGTTTAAAAGGTTTAAGGCTTTCTTTGTCACTGTTAAGTAGCATCATTGGGTACAAGCAAGTAATTATGTAGATGATATTAAAGGTTTTTAATTGTGGCTAGACATGTTTACTTAGAAATGACACCTAAGAGGACCACAAAATTACACTTTCATGGTTATAGCAGGAATCTTGTTGCTGCCTTAGTCATAAGGAGGGATTCCTGCTGTCCTCATTTTCCAGTTGCCCAGGAAGATGTAAAACAGCAATGTCTGATATGACGTAGATCCTAGACCTCTTTCTGAGGTGAATTTTTTCGAAGGTCTTACCCGCACTGAATGTGTTGGTCTGCATGTTTTTTGAGGGGTGTATTTGCCATTATTTTATCATACAGAATGCTTCAATGTGCATTTATAATGCGTTGTTGTTACTCTTTAAGTGGTCCCAACAGCAGTCAAGGCCCTGTTATGTGTTACCTGCGGAGCAAGTGGCAATACCTTGCTAAATTATTTGCTACCCATATGGACAAGACAGTATCAACATTTTAAACATAGCAAAAGCATAAATAAATTAAGGATTTGATATGGAGTAAATGGAATAAGCCCAAGGCTTAGGGGATAGCTAGACTGTGAGAATGGAAGGAAGTTAAGAGTAAAGAAGAGCACAAGACCAGGACAGAGACAGGTCTGGGGGCCCACCTGGAATGGAAGTAATGATGCTCCGAGCAGTCTGCAGACAAACCCAGGTCCAGGAGAACTTACTTGCCTGGGATGGGAGTCAGGTTCCCTCGGGAGCAAAGCACATTAAAAGTTCTTCCTACAGTGTAGGATTTTCATTATATATATCTATAGGGACCCATATGTATGTATATATATGCACACACATCAATTAATAAGGGCAAAATATCATATGAAAAATGTGTTCATTAATTGATTCCTGTCCATTCTGTGGGTTCACAATGCAAGATTATCTGGGGAAATAAAACAGCAGGTGATCAAAATAGGGTAATTTATTTTCTCTCAATCCTAAAGGAGATTGTGGAGATAAGCTGGTTAATTCTTGTGCAAAGCTCAAAAAACTGTGAAATGGTAGTGACGTTTACTGCAGTTAGGCTTTTTTAAAATTACACTGCTTGCAATGCAATACAACTTTTGTATGATTTTGAAATCATAATTCCATTGTCTGCTGCAGTTGAGCCACTATATAGCATATATGTATATGTACTGTCTTACAATTACATTCCCTTCATCTGTTTCTTAATTTTTAATTTCCTATACTAGAAGAAGCAGGGAAGGAAGCTTATTACATTTTTATGTATCATTCCTTTTGCAATCTTTCATTTATATTTGTCAGCTGCATTTGACTTAAAGAAGGGCTTTCTTCTATTTTAGAATATATACTACAAGGAATTAGCATTGTTCCCAGAAGCGTAATGAGTATTTTATAGTAAAAGTAGACAGAAAATGTCCCTGCCACAAAGAACAAGTAACAGCAGTGAGCAATAGCTTTGGTGTGAACGTAAGCGTCTAAAAATGTGCTTTTGTTCTGTGAATGTGGATGCTAAAATTTCTTGATCTGTGTGTCTTTCTGTTCAGCCAGCAATACAGGTATGCACAGAAGGCAAATCACTGACCTTTTAGACCAAAGCATTCAGGTACATTCCCAGTGTTTTGTCATCACCTCTGATAATCGTTACATCTTGGTCTGTGGCTTCTGGGACAAGAGTTTCCGAGTTTATTCTACCGACTCAGGTAATGTATTTTTAAAATATGGGAATAGCCTAAAAGATTTCTCTGTTCATCATCAACCTACTGTTTCAAATAAAGAAAGAAGGGGGGCAGGGGGAGAAAGTGGAGTATGTATTTATTCCCCTATTAGTAATATTTGTCAAATCTTTTCTTACCTACTGCTACTGTGTGTTGTATGCCATCATTTTTGTGGAATGATGGCAAATATAAGACAAGGAGCTCTTGTTTAGCCATATCATCACACTTCAAATCTATATGACAGGCATGCCTGTTCTTACACTGTAGTTTCCACAAGTAAATGAGTTTTTGTGAAGCTTTGCATTCCAGGAGAATTAATTGTTCTTAGAGTGCTTACTTGAATTTAACTCTGGTTGGTTTTCAGCACCAGAGAATTTTTTTTTTGAGGAAATGCAGGCAAGCACCATAGAATAAGAACAGAAGTGAAGTCTTGAAATCTGGTGCAAGAATATTTATGAAAGCCTTTGAAAGCTATGGTATAATAGAAAAATTGACTTGGAGCCACCAAATTCTTTCATATAACATAAACCGATCGATATAACGGGCAGCAGTTAAATTAGTCTGTCACCTGGCATGTATCCAAACTGTTGAAGTCATGCATGTGTCATGCTAAATAGAAAAGAATCTTTCAATGTAAGAGCTACAGGAATTTAAAAGCCTTGGCACCCCAGAAAAAAATAGGTATGATTTTTTTTCCCTTTCATTATCTTATAATGGGAATAGCGACCTTACTGCAAGGTACTTCTTTGGGATTAATGACCCGGTGTGGTTAATGTGTGTGTGCCATCAAGCTTTCCAGTAGGTTATTAATCCCTAGGGAATATCCTACATGTGTGTCATAATTTCTTAAATATATTAGTTAATAGTGTTTTTCACACTTGGAAAACCAAAATATTTAACAAAACAGGATGGTCTTTAATGAGAATCTGTTAAGACTAGATCTCGTGGCATATTTTAGCATATCTGTCATTTTTGCAATTTTAAAGCCTTAATTATAAAGGAGAAGTTCCATTTACTGCGTATTGACTGCCTACAATTCATTATACAGACATCTAGTTAGACCCTTCTTAGTTTAATTTTTTCATTGATGAAAATAAATTTACATAAAACTGTGAATTTAAAGGAGATATTCAGAAAAGTTAGCTAGCAGTAATAAATATTCAGTGTATATTCTTGATTTATATGAATAGAGAACTAATACTTTTGTGTTGAAGGATATATTTTACTTTACACCTACGGAAGGAACTTGTATGATTTTGGTGGCTTTGTTTTGTACCAATCTGAACTACAAATATCTCATTAAGTTACATCCTGTGTAAGTCAGATATACCAGGCATCTCGTTACCATAGCTAATTATGGTATAAACCAAAATCCAGTTGTCAAAAAAATTGCAGGAGATTTGTGTCTTCTCTGTGTCTCCTGTTTGTCAATATAGCAACTCTAGCTCTAGTTTAAATCAAGTGAATTCAGATGTAGTTTATTTTGCTTTGGATTAAAATGAGAATATAATAGTGAAATACTTATTCTGAAATGGGCAGAACAGCAAGGGAAAAAGATGAAGTGATCAGTAATGCGTAATGGCAAGTGATCACAAGTGTTGAATTCAATTATATTTTAGCACTTACACAAAAAGGGAACCTTTTTCTTATTAGATTTTGGGTTTGTTTGGGCTTTTTTAACAGGAAATAATTTTAACATAAATTATGGGTTCTCAGCACAGCCAGTATAGCAGAAGCACAATAAAACCTTCCTCCAGCAGTGGGAATGATTTCTAGACAGCATTTTAGATTCAGTAGTGCAGAGACTTGAGTCTTATTTTTCTTTTAATTATTCGTAGCACAGCTGTCAAATAAAACATTAACTAGAAAATTTGTTCTGTCAAAAAGGGATATCTGAGCACATACGGTAAAGTTTGATATTACTGTATAGAGAGGACAACTCATATTAAAGGAAACAAACAAAAAAGTTGAGGAACTCTTATGAGATTAATGTTGGGTTTTTTTTTTTACTAATATGAAAGAGCAAAAGCTTATTTCTTGTTTTGATGGAATTGATTGAACCTTAGCTGCACAGTAACAAAGTAAAACTAACAAGGCAGTGCAACTGCATGAACAGCTGTCAAACAAATAGCCTTGAAAAATGTTTGTTTTCTAGAACAGAACCTATAAACATAGAATATAATTGAAAGAGAGATCTCTATAACTCAGCAATGTTTATAGCATAAACTTGCATTCTAAAAGTATAAATCACCTCAGGTAGTTGAATACCTACGGCTATACAGCTGAAAAATATATTACATAATTAAATTATTCTCAAATCTAAACCATGTAATTGACAACTTGAATTTTCAGGGAAAAACATACGCTTGGTAAGATGTTTTTGTGTATTGCCAAAATGAGGTTATGTAGTCTGTGAGAGTTTCACTGCTCCTAGCTGTGAAGTTCAGTAACTTTTTCTGTCTAAATCTATTGACTGGTCAGCATCTGAGACAGTTAGGTGACCCTGTGACACAAATTAAAGCCCTGGTGTGCAGAGGTGACCACTATGGAACACTACTGGAGACTCACAGAGATGAGTGAAAGACTCGATCGCTGAGTTCCTCTCCTTTCTGATACAAGGTAGATCTGCGCAGTAAGTGTACCTTCTAGGGTTTTGCCCCTTCCAGTCAGAAAAGGCTCATGTGATAGTACTTCATTTCACAATTTCTTTTGGAGGATTATACTTGCCTAATAAGTTTTGTCAGTGTTCTATGCTAAATCCGATGTACAGGTTTCCTTTAAATGACATCATTTTATTCTATTTTTTCAGGTTTTCTCCACTTTAATGCAATTACCTTTTTGATCTTCTATTATAAATGAGGCTGTTAAAATTATTTTTGTTCTTTCCTCAGAACCACTCCCTTAAGTCTTTTGTTACAGTTAATGTTATTTAGTGGCTTGATATGAATACAGTGCCTTTGTATTGTGCAGAAAGAGGGCTATGAAATGTGTCCTACTAGCCATATTATATGATTGACTAATTGTTTTTAATAAATGCACCAAAATACTTCATTAAGATGTGCTTAATTTGAGTCCCAATACTGATTTGTGTTACTACTTGTCATGTTACTAGTTATTATTTTTAAACACTTTTCAGGACATTTTCTTGCAGGTACAGTAGTTTGCATTTCCTATTTCTTTTTTGGCTTGTGTTGTTAATCCTTCCAAAGTCATCGCTCTTTTCCCCTCTGTTCTTCCTCATTCTTTATTCAGCCCAAAGCACAAATGGATGCATGGGCATTTGGGCTGAGGAATCTGAAGTCACACATTAATGGCATCATATGTCACACTTCCTTGTGTCACTGGATGCAGAATTTGGCCTGGCCCATGTTACCTGAATGGGCCAAGTACGCGCATTAAGAAATATGTGTGTGTGTGTGTATCTTGTCCTGTCTGTACAAGATCTGCAGTTGCTAGGCTCCAGCAAATGGAGTGAGATGGATTTGAGTGCTTACATTCTCATTTTATAGGATCACGTATGCTGCTGGCAGATCCAGAAACCGGCAGGACACTTGACATGTTTGCTGTGTAGGAGCCAGCCTCTGGCAGGGTGGTCTGGCAGAGATCTGCTGTGGGTGACCTTACATGTGTTTCCTTTCCCACATGCAAATCCACTATGCATGAGCATCCGCATTCACATTTTTCTGAAAATATTGTCCTGTTTAGTTAAGGTTAAAAGGTAATAGTCGTATTCATGTTTATGCGGACTCTTGAATGGCACATTTTTAACTGCCTGGGCTTTCCTTTCTTTTTAACATTTATGTCTCTTATCAGCAGTACAAGTATTTGTCCTATATCAATGGGTGAGAGAGTTTTTTCCAGGTCTGTCTTCTGAGGTTTTTTGAACTTTACAGAAATTCTTAAAAGGGAAGGATGCTGGTTGAAATAATTGGCAAATGTTTAAATGGTGATGCAAAAACCTGGGTACAAGAGGAATTTTTTGTCTAAATCTCCTTTTCTCTGTTTAAGGAGATGCTCAAAAGCTGCATATCCTATATATACATATGTGCTCTCACACTACCAATTTCTTCTGGGTCCTAAATGTTCTGTAGCTTCTTCTGATTCCATTTCCCGCATCATCATCAGATTTGCATTGTTACTGTTACTTTTGTCAGTGAACTTACCTTAAACTTGTCTTAAAAGAGAATCCCATCATGTTTCCTGTCTGTAAAGTGAATGTAAACATATAGAATTAAAAAAAATTCTTCTGGCATGATTGGTCTTTGAATAAAGTATACTATTTATGGACTGTAAATTTTTTTTTTTATGGACTACTGCATTTTTAAATAAGTTTCCACCAAACCAAGAAAAAAAAAAATAGTACTCTCCACTATAGTTCTTTTTGGAAACTTTTTTTAATAAAGAAAATATTTCTAAAATACTTTATAATGTATTTAATTTGCCTTAGAAAGAATAAAAGCGTCATTTTAAAACAATCAATTTTATGTGTTTTAGGTAAACTGATACAAGTAATATTTGGACACTGGGATGTTGTAACCTGCCTTGCTCGTTCTGAGTCCTATATTGGAGGAAATTGTTACATTCTCTCAGGATCGCGTGATGCAACATTGCTGCTCTGGTACTGGAATGGCAAAACCAATATCATTGGCGATAACCCAAGAGGTAAGCAAAACCAGAAAAACCTGTTTTATAAGGACATTTTCTAAAAATGGCTTGAGTGAACGCTTTGCATGACAAAGTTTTCAGTAATGTTAATGTCAAAGTACAGTGGGGGTTTTTTTGTAGTTGTGATTAGATCTGGTTTAAAGAATTGAGGGTAAACAGTGCTTGCTTTTCAGCACAAGTAGAACTAATTTTTAAAGTTATAGGATACTGAACGTTACAAATAAATTTTTTTTCTTGTCTCTCATTCAATTGGGAAGGGGTGGCTCCAGGACTGAGAGAAGGGAACTCAGTTTTTATATTTCCTGTTCAATCTGAGTAAATCTTTACCTCTCAACATGACGATTTCATTAAATACCTGTATTTGAGTTGTTTAAAAGAAAAAAGACTGTACACTGCTCCAGTGCAGACTGTATTCTATTCAACTGTAATCTTACGCATGTAGGTTCTCACAGCAGTACCTTAGCTATCAATAGAGTTATACAGACAGTGAATTTTAACTTAGACTAAGGTCGTTGTAATGAGATGTGTAATGGCCTGAGCAGGACACTTAGGTGAAAGGAGGAGAGACACGTGGGACGGATTAAAGAAGCAAGCTTAAAACTTTTTCGTTTAACACTTTGGTAGGGTGCTACGTGCCTAATGCTTGCTCTCACGTACTAGGCATTTTAATTGGTTCCAGTGCAAGAAACAGGGCTCATACCGTATAAGCAAACTAATAAGTCAGAGTAACCCTGCTTCAGACTAATTCAGTTTTAACCCCTCCCCACCCAAACTCACCTTGCACTTGCCAAAGAATTTAATCTCTTCCATCTTGCACCGTTTCCCAGGAAATCCCAAATCTTTTTACGCATGAAGATTCTCTCTTTTAACTCATAATTTTCTACGGAAAACAATGAAACGCTATGACTGTTCAACCCTGCTGTGCCTGTATTATATAACAGGAAAGGTAGAAAGTGATCTGGTTATTGTGCCAGTTTCACTCCACACAAAAAATTAATTCCTGATGCCCAGAGCAAAAAAGGCAGCAGACATGCAGCTTGACAAAAAGCCTGAGTGAGCCAGTTCACAGGAGTAAGAGCCTTTCGAGACAGCTGGTGATGAGAGCTGTGATATGTGAATAGAGGAGCGCATCATAGCAAAACAGTGGTCCTGTTCTCCCTGTTCAGCCAAAAAAAAAAATGCTCTGAAGAGGTGAGATGCAGTATATTCTGTCTGTCTTCAGAAGTGTGTTTGTTAGGTTTTCTGCCATACACTTAAGGTCTTCTCTGACCCTGTTTAAATACTAGTAAAAACATACCTGCTGTCTGCAGAGGACGAAATGGACATCTGGAAAACAAGAAGTGTTGTTGTAGCTGGCATATATTGCAATTATAACTAGCATACTATTTCATATAATGTAAACAATATCTGACATCTTCCAAATTAATCAATTTGGTAAAGTTGTGTGTTCCATACTCAGTCTGTTACTCAACTAGAGGTATTTGGAAAAAAAATAGGTGGTTTGACTGAAATTACATCCCATGAACTATTCTGAGGAATTAATATCAGAATGAATATCTGAATTTAACTTGCAAATTATTTGATGTTAACTGTGAAAACTATTCAAAAATTGCACAAGATGCAGAAGTTCATTTCACACGGTTACAGAATCGTCAAGGAGAGGATGGGAGCAAAGCATCCCCATTATCCTTCCAACAGTCTGATTCAAGAAATGGGAGCTTTTCTGGGATGTGACTAGCAGAATTTTATGAGCATCTTTAAATAAATACAGCTTTGGTTGAGGGACAAAATCTCTGTGAACACTTTATACATATTTTGCAATCTATCAATTTAAAGAAAATGCAAACTCTGCACTATTTTTGTAGAGCTTGTAAACTTGGGAACTCCAAAAAGTCTTTTTGAGAAAGGAACTTAAGACAGTCAAGCAAGCTTGTAAATCCTAAAGAGCAAAACTGCCCTTTTGAGGAGGAAACCCTAAATATTTTACTGGTGTGAAGCAATGAACGTTTGTAGGTGCCTCCTCATAGTGTTTTCAAGGCCTGCAAGTGCAGCCCATCTTTGTAGATTCCTAGGCCTGTCCTGAGAAGTTGTTCTTGTTGAGTATTTGCCAGGCTTGCCTGCTTTTTGAACAAGACCTTGAGGCTGTAGGCTCCTTTATGACCTTAACAGATCACATGCTGAGAATTTGTACTAGTATGTAACTAGAATAGGTAGATTTTGTTACAATCTGTTGACTGTCTACTCGAATGCAAATTTCTAACGTATTGAATTTTGCAGTTTTCAAAGTTAATGCTAGGCTATTTTAACTACTGTTTAAAATCAAACAATAGCTACCTGGTAAGTCTCTTTGTTTGCAGTCCTATTAAACTTGTACTTTTAGGGCCATGCAATGGCTCCTATGTTTACTAGTTGCCATTATGTAGCTTTTTTTGGTGATACGGCATGCCTGGAAGCCTTTGTTATGAATTGAAATCTCATGGCCCCGTACATAGGCCTAGACATGTGTATAGTAAAAGACAGTTTCTGCTTCAAAGAGATGGTAATCTGGTGGGTTTAATTTTTCCCAGAAATAGCTTTCTACAGGCATCTCTGTTCAGTGAAATTTTTTTTTGAAAAGGCAAATAAAAAGACCTGTTTGTGCTTAGTTCTGATTTTGTCAGAAATGGAAAGCACCAGCAGACTTGTTGGGTTTTGAGCCCTATTACTGCAACTGTAACTTCCATCCATTTGTGGGATGCTAGATATTTAACTTGTCTGATGACTTTTTGTATTTGAAGCTTGTGATTTTTTACCTCAAAATATAGTTTATTCATGCTTTCAATGAGCACTGTTCACTGGAATTCTAGATACTGTCAAAGTTGATACTTATTTCCTATTTTTTTCTCTATTTAGTTGTCTCTAATTTCCCTCTGAAAATGACTTCACAGCAACATGCATCCAATGGCACTGTACCAAATCATGATGCCAGAGTAGTTTCAACAGAAATAATCTAAACCAGGAGCATTTCTTTCCTCCTTTCATAGTACGTGTTGCCTCTGATATACATCAATCAGCAGACTAGTATGATCAAGCTACGCTAAATACTATCCCATTGGACACCCATTACTTCACCAGTTACATTTTATTTAGGCTCCTTTATCTGGTTTCATTACTTTAGGAAGCACAGAGCTCTTGATCTCTGGCTGCATATATTAATATTTTAGAATGGTACTTAACTCAAGCTGACAAGCCAGGTGGGCTGTGGCATACGTAATAAATGTTTTGTTTGATACTCTTTATCAAGGACAATTTTCTGGCCAACTGGACTGTATGGAAAAATTCTTTACATTTGTGGTTTAACAGAAGATATATGTTACTGAAATATTCATTATTTACATTCTTTAATTTTTAACTTTTAAACTGACTTAAAGAAATTACACCTATGCAGTCTCACTGTTTAGTTTCTCCCTAATAACTCTCGAATGCATTGATCAATGTAAACCAAGTTTGATGAATTTAAATCTCAAAGATATGAAATTCCTACATGGGACACATCTGCTGGAAACTATTTTTATTCTTCACAAAACAGCTTGATTACATTTAGGTTAAGTCCTTTTTTCCTTCTCAAATTAAAACCTGAAATTCAAAAAATATTTCACCATGCTCTTTGATCAAATGTAGGTTTTTTTTCTTTCTAAACTAATTGTTTTTGAAAATGTAGAAGCATGGCAGTACTTCACTTTGGTGCACAGGCCCTTTCTGATGCAGAAATGTTTCTGTGGACAATTTCTGACTGAGCCGAGGAATAATTCAGAACAGAGCAGAGGATCTGAAATAGTTGTATCGTTTAGAATAGCTCTGAGCCATTTTGAGCTCACATTAATTAGCATAATTTACTGTGGAGATGTAAAGTCACTTTGGATAGCATAAGGGGCTTTTATTTTTCTCTCCTTGGCATGTGGCTTGCTTTGGGGAGGTGGAGGAGGTAGGAGGGAGAGGATGTAACCCTCCCCTTGTACCCCTTGAAGCCCATGTGTGATCTGTATCACAAGGTTGGCTTTTGCATATTTAGAGGCTCCGAACTAATAGCAAGGCACCACCTGGGGACGTGACATTATGCTTCAGGACTTGCGTTCCTGAATAGGGTGGTAGAATGTGTAGAGGTTACTGTGAGAGGGCAGTGTACTTGCAGAAAGATGCCATGTTTTGCACTTGCCCAGCCTAATGCGATGGAGGTGGAGGGGAGGCGAGAAGTGGGGGGTGAGGGGAGGAACTGTGTGTGATGGCTGGAGAAAAGAGATGAGAGAATTCATTTGCATACAAATGGTGTGCATCACTTTCAGATCCCACTCTCTCTTTGAAGCTCAAGTGGCAACTCTTAGTCTTTGGACATTTCCTAGGTTGAGGGATTGCATTTTACTTTGTAATCACAGCACCATAGGAAACAGAGCGGGCAGGAGCTTTGGTCACCTGATCCATTCTCTTTTCCCAAAGAAGGCTTAACTACACCAAAACCAATCTTGACTAATGTTTGTCCAACCTTCTGTTAAAAACTTTGGCAAATACATTTTTGGGCCTTAGAAGCCCTATCATTAGCAGTCTTTTCCCAGTGTTCAGCCTAGTATCCAGTTCTTTTTTGCAGCAGTTGCATTCTATCACTTCTTATATATTTATTCTTTTTGTAGAGAACAGATTATTTATTTTCTCCTTGCAACAACTTCCAGTTATTTGGATTACTGTGACCTGCAGTTCTTTGCTTCCAGTTTTAAAAACCCAATTCCTTCTGTCTTTTGCCATAAGTTATGGGTTTTTTGACCTCTGATTTTTTTTTTTTTTGTGTTCCTCTCTTCTTCAGTTGTCTGTCTTCCTCAAAGTAGACTCAGCAATGCAGTTGAAGCCTTTCCAGTAATAAGTAGAAAACAACCTGTTTTACAGACCAGTACTTTTCACATCCCCATGGATATCTATTTCAAAACAGCATGACAGTGTTAATTCTTTTAAGTGTATGAACCAATATAAATTTCAGTCTTTTCTGAAGAACCACCATCTACTCATTTGTTTCTCTTTCTCTGTGTAGTTTGACTGTGGAACCTTGTCTTTAAACATTCTGAATTGTATTCTTTTAGACTGTTTCTCAAATTTGTCAAACTGCTTTTGAATTCTTATCCTGTCCTCCAGCAGACTTGCAGCAACTCATGTCTGCAAATGTAATTTGCAGTCTTACTCTATTAAACTGGTCATTAAAGAAAATAGATAGTACACAGTTCAGGAATGCCCATCAATAGCTTTCTGAATATAGCTTTCCAACTGGCTTTTCATCTGATGTATAGTAGTATCTTCTAAATATGTGTTTCCCTATTTTCCTTAAGAAATTGCCCACGTGAAACAGTGCCAGACTCCTTACTAAAGTCAAAATACATGATGTCTCCCTGAACACAAGTCCTGTTACTCTGCAAGAAAAAAAATTGCTTTGACATGATTTGTTCATAACAAATCCACATCAGCTGTTACTCATCTTCTTTTCTTCTAGGAAATTGTGTGTGTGTGTGTGTGTGTGTGTGTATACATAAATATAAACGTTTTGCCAGTATTTTTTCTGTTTGTTGGGATTAAGCAGCCTACTCTTCAGTTTCTAAGTTTTCCTTTTCCTGCTTCTTAAACAACACAAGACTTTTCTTTAGTCTTGCAGAACCTCACCCAATATCCATAAAACAAGAGTTACAACTCTGGGATTACATAGTTTTATTTTCACAGTATCCTTAAATCTGTATTATCAGGCCAATTGAGTTCCAAATATGTAACTCATTTAGGTAGTCTCTCATTGAGACAACAGTTCTCATTGCTGCCTCTACTTATGTTTGCTGCCTGACTGCAGTTGGCTTTAATAAAAAATTATTGAAGACTTTTAGTGAAATACTTTTAAATGTGTGGCATCATCTATTGGTATTGCTTGCTCTTAATAACAGATCAACTCCTCATGAAAACATATTTTTGTGTTTCTAGAGTGACTGTTCTGTCATTGTTAATTGCATCTCATCTATGCTTGGCTATCCTGGGTTTGTCCCTGCTTGCTCATACCTTGCCTCTTACACGGGTTCAGAAAAAATCTCACTTATCTTGATCTTTCTGCCTGACTTCCCTGTGTAACAGTCACTTGAGAACTTTCAGTTGTGCCAGCTGGTATCTTGTCTGTCTTATCTTTCTACTGTATTGGAGCGTTTTTTGCTAGTATCCTTATTACCTTTTCCTTTCTTTCTCTGTAGACTTAACTTCCCATGAGATCTTACAGAACAGTGTTCTGTATCTATTGAAACCTGTCTTCCCAAAATACTTTGAAAATTATCTTGTTGTCCTTGTTCTTTCCCTTATAAAGCATATTGAACACTCTCATATCTTCCGCACTTTCATGTAAGTTCCTTTCACCACCGTGTTTTTGATGTTTTGCTATATTGGTTGTAATCATATCTAGGTCATCTCTAGCTGTTGCTTGTATATTAAAAATTGTCACCAAATTGCTTGCTATACACATACTTGTATTCCTTTGCCAACAAATGTCTTTGTAATTGGAATATCCTATTTTCTCCAATCCTCCTTCTTAGTGATCCCTATATGTACCAGGTAGAGGCCAATCAGAGAAGTGAATGTCTATCTATGTCTTCAACGTTTTTGTTTTTTCGCTGTAATTATTTTGTTTGGATGTACTTTCATGGAGGGAAGTTTTACAGTGGTGAATTTATTGTCTTAATATTGTTTATAAAATTGTTTGTGCTTATAAAATGGTAGGCATTTCCATAGTCAAGGTGAAGATAAAGCACTTTTCTGCTATTCTTGTACTATATTCATAGAATATGAAGAGACTGTTCTGTTCTTTCAAAATGCCTATGGATTTGTTCATAATTATTTTTTAGTTTTCATATTTTGAAAAACAAAAAGGTATCTAATTTAGAAATTGGATTTGCTTAATGAAATTAAGGCTTAACCAATAAAAGTATTCAGTACTAATGAAATGTACAGTCTGTATATAACTGTATTACTACTACTAATACTAATGTGATCTCTTCTGAGTTATTGCATTGATCTTCCACACATACGTGAATAAAACAAATTATATTACCTCCTTTATGTTAGCTCATAAAACTAGAAAATGTTACTTTCTGTATGTATCACATTTGCATCCTGAGGATTATGGGGGTGCTTTCATTGCGTAGTTTTATATTTTTTAGAGGGTACTATATTCAGGTTTTCTGAAGTGTGTTAGAGAAATTAAATGCTCTTAGTAGTGTAGCTGTGTAGCAGGGCACATGTGTGAATGAAGCATGTGATTTCGTACTTGAACAAAACAATTTCTCTATTTAACTGAGATTTAATTGAGAGGATTCATTGAATGCTTTTACTATTGCTAACATGTAGAATATCTTCCTCAAATACAAATTTTTAAAATACATAATTTTTTCCATTTCTGAAATATGAAATCTCCCAAAGGATTCAAAATTTAATCACCAGTTTCCTGTCTTGCCAAAGAACAGTCTAGCTGCTATCCAAGCTACTTTTAAAAAAAACTGTATTTTGTTTGATTTTTTTTATAGCTATAATTCCTAAATAATATTTGAATACCTGAAAGACTTTTTATCAATTAACATTATTATTAAATTAAAGCTATGGTCTTGAGACTAGAGAAATCATTAGTTTTAATTGTATTAGTAATCATAGCAAAAGATAAAACATTTGTATTTCATCAACTGCTACACACATTTTTCAGTTTGAAAATATAACATTTTTATAAGTGAGTGCTTGATAATTAATTAAAGTGGATAATGCAGTTGATTAAAACTTCAAAAATATGACCTGATGAACATCTTTGTGTTGGTTGATTAAAGAATAATGTCATAGGTAAAAATTTCTGTGTACTTAGACACACTAATCCTGTAAACCTGAATTCTATGAAGATTTGTGTACGTGCTTGCCTCTGTACACACTGATTTCAAGCAGGTCGTATGTCTGCTGTTAACTTAGTAGCAAAAGACCCACTTTGCCTTCTCCCCCCATCCTTATCCTCATCTTGAATTAATCTGCATCTTGGTTCCCAAGTTTCTGCATGATCTTGACTTTTATCTTCAGTTTCAAAACCAATGATAATAGAGAAGATAAGGTTCCACATTTCTAAAGAACATTTATAGCATAAATATTTATTTAGAATTTTAATGATTATTTCCCCCCCCAAAAATACAATTTTGCAAGTAGTTTGCGTAACGGCTTCTTTTCTTAAAAAATTAATTGGGAAGTAGTTGTAAAAATCTTATCTGTCAATGTTCCCTCTTGCATTTATCATGCTAAGTAAGTAGTAGGGGTATCAAAACGTCCATGAATCAGTAATCATGTTAGTAATGGGAATTCTGCTATTATTGTTAATTTCTGTCAAATGCTGGTCTACTGTAACAGCTAAAATTTGCAGAGCCTCCAAATACTAAAATATGTTTGGAATTGCTGCAGTTATTAAGGCGATAGATGCCGTTCACTGTAGTCAGTCTGTTAAAAGCGTGTTGCTCTATGGTAGTACAGCACTGAGAGTTTAAAAACAGTCTGCATGTGCTCCTTTCGGTGTTCAGTAGCACTTCTATTTTTTTACCCCTACACACATTATATTATTGTGTGAGTCCTTCTTCAAAAAAAGCCAGTAAATAATTCAGTATTATTTTAACACTGTTTAACTGCAGACATAACAGATATTCTTTGTTTCTCAAAAATGGCTGGACAAGTAGCACACTATTGTATATAAAGAAAGAATCCTTTAGCACCATCTGCTGGCATTGAGTTGAAAGCTGATCTTGGGACTGACTCCAAAGCACTGCCTAGTAAAATATTTAAATTATATGTATTTTCACATATTTGGTGCAAAAAAAAATTGATTTCATTTGTAGTATAATTTTTATCCTTTTTATTAAAGTTATAATGAGAAAATACAATGTGAATTTAAGGTTAACGTATGAACTGAAATCGAAATAGGTCAGGAGTGTTTTGTTAAGTGCGACTGTAAAAAGAGATGGAATACTTTTTTATTTTTTACTAGAGCCTTAGCAAGTGCAATATTAAATTTTTCTATTCCTCTTGTAAGTCAAATTCAGTAAAATTTATTTCATAGAGAAGACCCACAAAGGTTAGAAAAGTATCTGTAACATGTTTTGAAAAGGGTAGCAACCCCTAAATATTCTTCTACCTAACATTTATTGCAATATTTGATGTTAGTCTTGAAAGCCTCATGAAAGCTTAACGGACAGAGGCCCTGATGCTGGAAGTGGTCCTACAATTCCCTGTATCTTCCTAGGGCACCGTTGTAGCCAGTGCAGCAAGTACTGGGACTATTTGCATTAATCTAGAACAGAGCCTTAAATTATACAGCTACAAAAGGTCACTGTCATTTCTTTTTTAAACTGTAACACATTGATACCTCAAGGAGGTTGAGGCCTCATTCCTCCAAGTACTCTAGAAATCACATATAAATGACGGTTCTAGCCTCTGAATATTTAAACTGAAAGAAGATGAGGTATAACAGGTGGATGAATTCTGGTATATCTGGAAATCTGCAGTGATGCTGCCTAAGCAATATAATTTTGTATTTATACAATGCCAAGAAAGTCATGTCGTAGATAGATATGAGGACATGGTCTTCGTTGAAAAGAACTTGCAATAGCATTCACTGATGCTTCAGAAAGCATTTAAATAGTCATAGTGATTTGGTACTGATGAGCATGTAAGTTTGTGTGATATAAATATTTTTTTAGCTAAAAGTATGTCCTATAGTGTTAAGCGCAGCATCTGGATCATCCTTGTTTTCAACTGGCTAAGAGAGATTGTGTTTCAGGATTTGTCAATCAGAGTAGGTAATTGCAAGTAACATTGTAGAGCAAGTTTTGAGGCACAATCCAGATGCAAGTGAAGGCAGTATGTATTTTGAGACTGGAAACAGAGGAACAGTTTGGATGCTGCTTTTTTAGCAGTATACAGCTTCAGGTGTCACTAAAACTATATGCATGAAATTCTCCAGAAGGATAAGGATATTTAGTGCTTCATGATGTAATGCAGACCTTTGAGTTCCAGGAAAAACAATGCTATATTTACAACTTGTAACTAGTAGTTGATGTGGTAAAAGGAATTATATTCATATGGTAAATGAATACAACCTTAATGTGCACCATATGCATAGTGGTGGGATGATGGACTAATATATCACATTTATTTACCTTGTTTGGTTGCTGGGAAAAATAACCATTCAGTTCAAAGTCTATACCATGTAAGACAGAAAAGAGTAATGCAGGAGATATAATAATTTATATTCTGGAATAAAATTACCAACTTAAATGTTGCAAAAATTATTTGGTCAATACAATAATCCTGACTCAGGTAGAAAATTATTTTGTAAATGTTTCTGGATCTAGATTCTATTAACACTAGCATCACAGAGATAAGCATTACTCCGCTCAGTGCAAGAATTCTATATGTAATTAGAATTATGGTCTGCTTCATTGAAAAAGTATCTGTTTTAAACCAGTTACTTTTAAAAAACCAGCTAATTTATGTATGCCCTAAATTTGGAGTATGCCATCAGTATTCCCAGTTACATCGATATGAAAAGGTAGTAAGCATCTATCTAGTGCAATTGGTGCATTGGTTTGAAATTAACTTTAAAGAAGCAATCAAATAGCTAAAGCACAGGCTTTTATACGTGCTGTTATGGAACAGTATTATTTTGCAGTGATTTTTCTTATTTTAAACAAAGTTATTTTAATATAGTATTTTAACAGAAAAAACAAACCCAACCTGCTGAATTGAGCTGAATTCTCATATGAAACCTCTCATCTCAGATTATTTTCTGCGCAAGGTATGAAATACTATATAAATTTCAACTACTGGTCAGTTTTAGCATGTTGTAAGATGTCTTTTATCTTACAGCAATTCTGCAGTGGGTGCTATTTCTGACTGGAATAATTGCTTGATGGGGTTTTTTCCTTTTCTGTTGAGGTTTGTTGTTTTTTTTCTTGGACTCACCAAGTAATGGAATAGTTGTAAGTATAAACCACAAGAGAGAAAGAGGAAGAAAATAGAGTTTGTTTTGGGGTTTTTTTTTTTTTTTAGCATAAACAAAAAAAGCCCCTTCATAAAGCTGTTTTAGAACATTCTCAAACAAAAATGACAGTGTTTTAAAACTTCAAAGCTGATATTTAAGTAGCAGTTTATGAAGTCGGGATGGTGCAAATATTAAAATATTAGTGTACGCTGACCCTGAATATTCACCTGCAGATACTTTTCACGACCTTCAAAAAGGTCTGTATTCAGTGGGAGGAGTCCTGCTGAATGACTTCCAGGACTTCTAGCAGATGAATCCCCAGTAAGGGTGAACTCGTTCCAGAAAGCTTCGCATTGCACATGGTGTAGGAATTAAGAGGCTGGCGATTACTGACTTCTGAATTGTAATATCCAATTCATGAAGGCCTGTTAAATCTTTTTCTTTACTGTGTTTATTTTGGAAATCATGGTGAACCTGTTCTCTTGACACGATGTGTATGAAAAATCTCTTATTAGTACTGAATAAATGTTAGTCACTTGTTGCACAGTGTGACTGCAGGAAGGAGTGCAGTAAGGCTTTCCTGTGTTATATTTGCTGAAATGAATTCTACAAGATAAATCTAATTTTTTTTTTTCTTTACTGAAGAAACATAACAGCACTATATAGCATCTTCTGTGTTTTATGTTTTTAGATTTTGCTTCAGGATAGAATGATATGTTGTTCAAAGATATTGTTCCTTTTTCAGAAAATGTACAGTTGAAGTGGTTTTTGCAAAAACAAAACTTGCATCTAGCCATAAGGTTGTACTTTTTGTTGTAAAAAAAGTCTGAACAGATGGGAAGTAGTTTGAAAGAATTAGAGGAAATGCTGATGGAGTGTCATGTGAAGAACCAGACAACAATGAAGTTCCTATATAATGTGGAAAGATTACATTGTTACATAAAAATGCATATTTACAAAGGAAAGATTATTCAAATTGTGTGGTATCACTTTAGTAAGATCTCATATCCATCAAAGAGCTAGCCTTTCTGCGCCAATGAAATGGGTTTTTAACCAGTTGGCTGTTATTTAAGTGTTCACTGTGTGTGATCTATAAATAATGTTAATATACAGAGTTTATATAATATTTGACAGTCATCACTTTGATGTAATTAAACTCTGAAACTTGCTATATAATCAACATAGAAGCCTAGCAGCAAATTAGTTTTCTTGATTTACTTACATTTTGCTGAAAGCACTTTTGTCCAAATGTCATATATTCTGTAAATGCTTTTGTACTTCTCAAATTGATGTCAAACCTTTTATTGTTTTCCTCAATTTTTATCATATGAAGCAACTTCAAAATTGTGAAATTTGTAAAACTATTTTTAGAAGACTTTTCTTATATATATAATTTGGGTTGGTTGATGTCTCTTTCTGAGAAAGTACTTGGTCACTTATTTTTGCAAGAAGTAGGTAAAAAGATAGTTAGATTAACTGATGCTTCATTTAATTCAGATTTTATATTGACATAAAATCACATAATTAATTTGCCATTTAAAAGTGCCCTACAGCCTCTGCAATCATAGAATAATAATTTAGAAATGACTGTTTGGCTGTCTGTGACTTATCATAATTAACTGTCTTCTCAGCATAAAACATAAAAAGGAGCATACTCAAATACTTTATATTTTAATGTGTTGCATAATATTATCTCACCCAGAAATAGTAGGAAGAGTATCTCGTGTATTTCATTGTGAGATAAGTTTTTCAGTCGATCTCTAGTTTGATTTCTTTTTAGGGAGATACTTTTCTTTAAATAAGTTCCTACATTTGGCTCAGCTCTTACAGCTTACTGCTGAAAATATAGAAAGTGGTCATTTTAGAACTTTACTGATGGATTTAAAATGTCATGATCCTGTTTTGTTTCGTAACATCACCAAAGCTGAAAAAATAGCAGAGAAAGACCCAGCAATACAAACCAATTTCTTGTTAACCAGTAAGGCATATCTTTTTCTGGATGTCATTAAACTAGAAGAAAGTTTTGACTTTGCTATAATCCTGCTGTTCCTTTTTAAACATAGTTTCCAAACGCCTGACATTTTTTCACTGAAATATCGCCATAAGCTGACATGATATCATGTGCTCTTCTTTTATCTTCTGAAGCTTGAATTTTATGATTTAAAATGTACTTTAGTCACTTAAGGAAGAGTGATATTTTATGCTGTTTTCTATGGGAAAACAGCTTTGCAGAAATTATTTACTGAAATGGAGGGGAGTTCTTTTGAAATAATTTGAATGATTACCGCAAAGGTAAAGTATTATGTCCATTACTGGAAAATAACTTTATGTATACCTCCTGTGACTTAAATCATTGATGACATTTGTTGCAAAGTGAGTGTGGCATTAAGATTCTTACAGCATTCAACTTCAAGTAGCAATCCAGCAATGGTGTAGACTAAGGATATTATTATGTACTATGCTCAGAAAAGCGCATCTGTAAAACTGGTGTGTCTTGGTTATTAGTGCTAGGATTTGAACTATCTTTAATTTCATTTGACTTGTTCATCTTCCTTAAGAATCTCCATAAAGATGCACTGAGTATTCTTTTCAGTCCTTAGTTAGGGTTTGCATCAGTGGTCGTAAACCTGCTTAGCGGACAAAGACTCTTTTCCCTTTGAAGTCACTTCCCCAGCTTTTCAAAAGGTCTGCAAGCTGGTTCCCCTAAAACAATTTAGAGAAGTTTGAAGTGGTGCCCCTTAAACCAGCAACAAAATAAAATTTTCTCTTTGCATTATTGAAAACCATGACAATCTTCTGAAGCAATAACAGTTTAAAAGCTTTTAAAGAAATCTGTTCTGCTCTACGACCAGCTTTTAAGTTGACCCCATTATTTGGAAAATCAGAGGCTTGGAAACCCCTAAATACTTGACATTCTTATCAAAGGAGTCAGCCTGACTTTTCACAGGACTCCTCTTTTACAGTATTTATTCAAGTCCTAATTTCTTTAAAGATACTATTCAGATTTCTTCTATTTCTTTTTTGCAGTAAAGTGTTTCTTTAGAACCAATGTAATTTAGTAAACAGTTGATACAATTTATGAACACTGATCCTGCCACCTGTAGATTTATACTCTATTATGTTTGAAGTCAAGTCCCAATTCTAAAAAGACTGAGCATTACTTATGTAATTTTACCTTTCTGTGGACTGTGATAAACATATATGCTCAGTTTCTACTTCTTGTTTTAAGAATCTTGTCTCCTACATTTTACATATATAGTTACTGACAGCCTAATGTAGGTGAAGCCTACAGTAATGTAGTTGCTGTAAGCAGTAAGTTTACTATAAGGATTTTGTTTATCTATGCCTCTTAATAATTCATTCAGACATTGCTTCTTACAGGTCCTTCTAACTCCAACATCTTATATTAGTTACCTCTACTACAACATTGCACATTTAAAACATCTCTGATTTCAAAAGTTTCATTAACATCTATAGTGTATAATTAGATTAATTCCTTGCTGATCTATGCAACTATGTGTTAAATGCCATTTCTGAAAGCAAAAGAAAGCAAAATAAAGCAATAAAACCAGAATTATAGAATTTTCCTAATGTAGGCAGCTCATTTAAAAGAAAACAAACTAACAAGAGCTTTAAATGCACAAAGCTGCCTCCTGTTTTATGGCTTGGGGACAACAGGGAGAAGGAATTGTGTCAACAAAATTAAATTGTTACTGGATAATAAGGCTGTTATGGTTGCTGTTACGTTTTCCCGTAGAGCTGCAAATTTGTGGCTTGTCTACACAATGTTCATTTATGAATCTTCGAAGGTTCCTGCCCATGTTAGGTGAGGGAAGTTCAATAGAGCAAACTTTCTCTAAAAGGTTTGTGAGCGTTTGTAGGATCAGCCACCCGAGAAGCACCTAGAGGTCATTAAGTCTACCCTTATGCTTCTAATTTGTTGGGAGTTTTCCCTTGCTTCTGAACTGTCTGCCATACTTCCTGGGTTTGAGTGTGTTTTGCCAAACATTATACGAAACAAAAGCAATAGCTTTTAATGATTATTTATTAAGAGATTAGGGACAATTCAGGAAGTTGCTCCAAAGCATTTTCAGATTTAAAATGTTGATAACATACAGGTATATGGGTGTGTGTATATATTTACGTGTATATATTTAGTGTATATGTATATATCTAAGAAGAAACAGATTTATTTACTTTTCAAGATTTTGTATTGTGGATATAAATCATAGATTATAACAGTAACTGCAGAATAAATCAAATTTTGAAAGGTCAAAATCCTTGATTTGATACTTTGTCATAGATTATGACCTTTTCTAAAAAGCCATTTGAATGTGCCAGCTACACAGGCACTCTGGGAGGTGGTGCAAATGGTCTGAGTAAAAATGTAAAATACGGAGAGTGAGCTAAGCTTTTATTTATGCAAGCCCAGATCTACACTACTTTTCCACTGAAGTCTCTCACTGTACACATGCAGGGTCTGGGTAGCTACCTGTTTTAATATATTTCCATAATTTCTAATAAGACCCAGTACCAGTATTGCTAGTACTGTTAAGGCTCTACAGGGACAAACTGATGACATTATGCTGGTTTTATCTTTTGAAAAGTTACAACCCCAAATGTAATTTGAATGATGCTACCTTAGTAACCAATGGAGTCAGTTGGCCCTATTACTACT
>JANHGO010005102.1:0-23626 GCA_024606505.1 Aquila spilogaster
AACTGACTGTCAACAATACTTGTATTCTTATGATTATGCTTAGCACATTTTGTAATGTTCCTAAGTCTCTATAACTATGTTGCAAACTTCACACTCCTATCTCACGATTTTGCTTTAATCAAATCTTTATCAAAGTATTTGCAACAGTGTTGCATCAATATGGAAATGTCTAAGGGTAAGAATTGAGACAGGTGCTCATTGCTGATAGGCGAAAGCTACCACTAGACCTATTGTATTTATCTTAAAATTGGTGACTGTTGTCTTCTCCCTTGGAGTGCTTCTTTCTCCCTGTAACAAGCACATTCATAGACAGGACTGCTGTTCGCAGCACAGGCTTTTTCTGATCTGGTAATACAAGCAGGTATACATGCAAAGCACAGCTCACTAAACTTTTTACCTGTTGATTCAAATCCAGTAAGCAGCATGCTTTCAACTGTTACTACATATTCTGTCTTTGCCATGGGGTGTTGCTGTCATTGAACTAATTTGTCCTTTATTGACACCAGTTCAAGAGGAGAATCAGAGCCAGTCATGACAGTTCAGAGGAGAACATGTAGCTCCCATGGGAGCAGGAGTCCATGGCTTTCATGCAAACCAGACTTTATGTGTGGAGAGTTATGTTTATGTATGCATTATCCAAATACACTGTATTGTCAGGAACATTTAGGCTTTTCTGTCTAACCAATGGGGACACTTTCTGCTTCAAGGAATAAAGAAATTTCAAATACAGAACAGGGAGATCTCAGATGATGGATTTTCTGCTTGTGCAAATGAGTGCCATTCTTCAGCTTACATGATTCCTGACCAATACATGTAGCAAATTTAGCTCTAAGATTGACAGAATCTTAGGAAAGATGTTAACTTTCTGCAGTTTTGAAGAGGATGCGTGGGCCTATCTGCATAAATTAACATAGCTCAAGACTCTTCTGTTCAGACAAACCTGAGAATGGGGGAAGCCAGATCCATCTTTATATCTAGCTTGTCACATTCTAATGAGCTAAAGGCTGTACATACTTGAACAGTATAAAAATCCATATCTGGAATTAAATCTTGCAGCTTGGGCCTGTGCTGGATACTGTGGAGTGGTAGGATATAATTATGTTAAATTGTCCATATTTTACTTTATTGCATGAAAAGCAATTAATAAACATGGGGACAATCATGATTCCATTAAGTCTAGGAAAAATTCCCATTGATTTTAGCAAGGATAGAACTTAATGCTCAGCCATTGAATACAGTGGCAATCGAATACAGGCAGAGCAGCTTGGGCATGGTTCCTCTGACCAAACATAGACACCTGCATCTGAACCAGGCAACCCATTCTTCCGTTACAGTTGCTGGAAAGAAAAAAATGCTTTTAGGGCACAAGTCATCTTGTGGATATGGACTATCTTGGAGATACAGTAGATCTCTACTGTAGAGATCTCAAATAGGTTGCCTTAATCATGTTGACTGTAAAGCGTTACACTGTAAATGCTGTAAAGCATTTATAAAATGACTACTATGTAGTTAAATGAGACACTTCTCTTTACGTTTGCTGCTTTTGTTCAGACATTGGCTGGGATTCTTTTCCAAGGCAATTGTTGAAGCCAGAGGTAGTTAATTAATTATAGCTATGTTAGTTTTAAAGAACTGTGAGAGGAAATTCAGCCTCATTTCATTTAATTACCATTAAAGCTTCAGGCAGTCACTGTGAGGTTTTGGATATGCAAAGAATGTTGACAGTTTGTTAAGCCATTTCAAGTTCTGTTATCATTTGATAGATTTCTTTTTAAATGCCTGAGTTCTAAAGAATGAAACAAACTGGAAGCATTTAATTAAAAACAGCCTGGTACACTGATGTCTGAAAAGGTAAAAAAAGCATGGGTGACTAATGCACAGAATCAGCCAGCTGGTTACCTGATGTAATGGTGTGGTGGTGTCAGTTCGAGAGGCCTCAGCCTGTAAACCATTTTTACCAGTTAGATGAATGGTTCCACTGAGAAACCCTGTCCTACTCTACCTGGAGTCTAGT
This sequence comes from Aquila spilogaster, assembly GCA_024606505.1. NCBI lineage: Eukaryota > Metazoa > Chordata > Aves > Accipitriformes > Accipitridae > Aquila > Aquila spilogaster. The sequence goes on from JANHGO010005102.1 coordinate 2,015, forward strand.
CTAGCTTCTTGTACCTCAACACCCACCCTCTCCCGTAATATCGGTAATATTGCTAAGCCTTACATTATGTTGTACAGCAAAAAGGAAGAAAAGAAAGAGGTTAAAGAGGAGAAAAAAGAGGAGAAAAAAGAGGAAAAGAAGGAGGAAAAGAAAGAGGAAAAGAAAGATGACAAAAAAGATGATAAAAAAAAAGAAGAGTAAGTATAAATAATGAATGTGTGTTTCTAACACACCTCCTACACTACAAACCATGGTATGGCATTTCATTGTAACACTTCCAAGACAATTATTGCTCTGTAGGCTGCAGAATGTTAGCCTGTCAAAACTTTAATACATCTTACCCTTTGGAAAGGTGCAACTGCTCAACAAACTTGTTGCATCTTTGAGACCTGTGTTTAGACCTGTCACAAACAGCTTCCTAGGTTCGTGAAGGAAAGGGAGTTCAGCTACCTGTGATCATTTTCATTTGCTGTTGAAGATCACTTTTTTACTATGAGGGCATTTTAGGATGGCAGCCTGCTTTGCAGATATGCACAGGCTTTTAATTGTTCCAGAATGTCCATAATGATTCAGAGCAGATGAACCAGAAGTCTGGTTTGGACAAAGAGCAAAAATCTTACATGTAGAAAATTACAGATTTACTAATAAGTTTAGTTATTACACTGACTAGCAAATTTAATTACTTAATGTGGTGCAGTTTATTACTAGTGATTACTAAAGTTTGCTTCTGCTGATTAGGAGATGCTGTATTTCTGCAACAAAATGAGATCATTTGAATGCTTTTGACAGAAATGGATCCTGCTCTTGTTTTGTTCCCCCAAAGCTGACCTAAACATAGTACAATTTAGTGTTACCAGTCATTAAAAATAACAATGGTAGCAGATAAAAAGAGAATGCATTTGGATGGACTTCACAGTTAAGGAGTATGTTAGAGTAATATACTGCAAGTTTAGATGTATGTATGTGGTGGCATGTGCTATGTAGGCAGGGGAACATGTAGTTAAGAATCGCTTCCAAATGGAATCTGCTTGATCTCAAGATCTTGCCTTTCTTAATCAAAGCTTTGTTTGATTAGAAAGCCTTTGTTCTAGGGATTCTCTTTTGGCCTCAATTACTATGTAGTGAGAGCCTGAGCTTTGCAGTAGCCTGAAGTGTTTCAAAACATTTCAGCAAAGAAAATAAATGTTTTAATGTCTAGAAGGTAGTGTACTCCGTCATATAAAGACTGTATTTCATGGTCACTAGTTTTGAGCTGGTGACCAGTTTTTAGAAGAAATGGTTGGAAACCTGTTGTGAAGATGGCAAAGTAAATACTTTTTAGATTAAAGCTACTTTCTTTACTAACGTTATCATCTGGACATTCAGCTGACAGCAGGGATAATGCCAGAAATAGACAGAAATATGAATTAAATTATAATTACATTTTAATATATTTACATTCTTGAAGATTAGGAAAAGTCACACAAATACATATCCAAACGTTGCCTGGTCACGTATTCCCCACACTATTGCACAGTTCACAGATTAGACTATCACGTTAATGTTGGCATGACTTCTGCAGCTGTGGACCTCACAATCCACTAATACATACTTCCTCTGATTACATACAACATGCCTAATGCTGTCTATTCCATCTCAGCCTTTCTCATGTTGGGGAAGGGCACTTCTGAGTATACTCTACATGTGCCATTAGCCACGCTGTTCTTTGAATCTTCTCTAAATGCCAGGCTTGTACACTTCATTTAGCATCTCTCATTGTTGTGAGGCCTAGGGAGCCAGGACTATGAGTGTGAAATTTGCTTTTACGTAACAGTACATCTTTTATTTCTAGTCACACACTGTATGTTTGTATGCACACACAGTCTTACTTGTGTAAACGTGTTTTACTTGTTTAAATGCGTACACGTACAGTCATTTCCATAATACGATTTGCCAAAACATCAAAAGTAATCTGCAAAGGAAGGCTCTTTCTTTCTCTAGCAATGGACCATAGCCTTCTAGCTGGAATAATAATAAACTTATAGTGTTTTACTTTTTTTTCAGTGGGGGGTCATATGCAGAAGAATGTGGTTTTTCAGCCTTGGCAATGTGAATGTCTCTGTTTTTCTTTCCACTCTTGCTTTTTCCAAAGTTGGCCCAAGCAAATAAACAGAGCATGTCAGATGAGATGAAGCTAATATTTGGTATCTCATCTGGAGCTGCCCACAGGGAAACTTTCTCAGGCAGCTATGAGTTCATCATGAGATGAGCAGCCTCCAGAAGAGGGGGATCCAGGAGGTCACTTCATTACATTTCCAGTGTAAATCTGCATGTTTTACTTTTCAGGAAGAAAAAAGAGATCTTTGTGATAGATCCTTCAAGCAATATTTACTACAACTGGCTGACCATAATTGCAGCACCCGTGTTCTATAACTGGTGTATGCTAGTGTGCAGGTATGGATTTAAGTTAATAATAATAATTTTAGGTTTCAAATTTAGTGTCTCATTATGTTTCCTACATAAAGCATCCCCTTATGTCCCTGCAGTATTTTTCGGGTGGCTTACCTAGAAGATTTACAGTTCATATACCCATAGGGATGTACAATATACATACCACTGGGAACAGAAAGCTAACGTTTCGTCTTTTTGTCTAAAACAAGTTTGTTGTCACCTGCAATGAGCGTCCTCACGAGCGCTGGCTGTGGCCTTTGTGTGCCACCTACTGGCTAGCTGCAGGGATGTGCCTTGGCCACTGCGGGCTAGTAACCACTGCTGGAGATAGGTCTTCCTAACACCCAGCAGAGAACAGACGGGAGGGGTGTGGGCAGTGTGGGATCATCTTAAATTAGTATCATGCATCTATAGATGCTTGAAGGGCAGGAAGGATTTTACTCGAGTATTTATTTTCCCTTGTAAAATGTGGAAATCAGTTTGAGTGAAAGTAATGGAGTGCTGTGGAAATGGTTCACTTTGGCTGTGCCAGGTGGCAGGGAGGGATGAGGATGGCTTGTCACTCAGAAACAAAACTTGTCTCTGGGAATTATCTTAATGGAGATGTGTATCCCATGAAATCTGATGTATATTTAATTGTAGGGATATGCATATTCCTCCACAGGTGCACTTGTGTGGCATATATTGTGCTTGAGTTTTGTTCCTAGTCTGAACACCTTTGAATTCTGAAAGATCCTAGTGTCTGTTCAGACATAGCTCTAGTGTGCAGATGTCTAGGCATGGAGGTATGCTACCTGTAATTTTGCAGTGCCGGTAATGTGCACTAACATACTGCTAGGATGCACATTACAAGTACACTGCTTATGCAGTTGGTGTAAAATTTTTTTTTCTATCTTTGTTTCTTTAGAGCCTGCTTTGATGAACTCCAAGTTGACCATGTTAAATTATGGCTGTTCTTGGATTATATCTCTGATGTCATCTATGTTCTTGACATGTTTGTCAGATTCAGAACAGGTGAGTCTTTCCAGGGTTTTACAATGTTTTCAGATACAGCATGGATATAAAGGCTGGAAACAGAAATTCCCTGGTGGGGACTGATGCATGTAGCATCTTGTCTCCAGCAAAGCCCAACAGTGGAGGCTTTGGGAAGATGAAGTGTCTGACCAGCTTGGATTGTTTTAAGGCTGGACTTCCCAACGCCTGCACTTCATTTGTCTCTAAATTCAGTTCCATCAGTGCTTAATAGGCATGCCAGATGCTGACCAAATAGCCACTGTAACAGGCTGTGTGGGAAGGTAGAATAAGGCACTTTGCATGTCATGATCACTCTGTGCATGCTGTACTCCTTGTGCTCATTAGATTGGGCAAGAAACGAACTGCACCCCACAAGTGCTGCTTTCTTAGGTTGTGCAGCATCCTGCTCAGAAGTGATTATTGAGTTGGTCAAGTGCAAGAGCTGGCACTCATCTCAGCCTCCAGTCTTCCGTCGTCTGCCTGGAACCAGCCACCAGCTGTATTTCCTGCAGCCTCTTCGAGGTCCTGGCTGGGTCTCCCACTGCCTGGTGGTGGTATAGGGTTAACCCAGGAGCGTGGTCATATGGGATTAACCCAGGCACCTCTGCTTAGGTCCTGCCTTCCTGAAGGAAGTGTGAACCTAAAGGACCTGTGAGGACCGTGCCATGTCATGCATGAAATGGTTCTCTTCAGCTTCCCGTCCCTGTTTCTGTAGTCCAGAGAGGCTGAGAAGGTTCCATATTTGAGCGTACCCAGCTGACACAGGTTCTAGGCTTAAAGGGATACCTGGTTTAAAAAAAACAAGGTCATAATATAGGCCTAAGCAATGACATACAGTGATCCATACCATTAAATTGCTAGGATAGTCCTTGATGTACTTTGGTGCACGTACTTTGGGCTATGCCAGCTAGCAGTCCCTCAGGCAGTGTCTGGGCACAGCTGGAAGGACAGTAGAGGTTTGGTGTTGTTCATGGTGTCACTTTTGGAGGGGGCTTGGAGAACTTACCTGTGAATAGAAGCTGTCATGGTAGATGGTCTCAGGGCCAGAAAACATTTCCTGGCTTGTTCTATTTACTCGTATTGATGCAGCCCCCAAATGTCCCTTGAAAGGGTCCAAAACCATGCTGATAGTTATAAAAATGATCTTCTAAATCTTTGATTTTTACTTTTTTTTTCTTTTTTTTTAAAATCATGCTGACAGCTTGACATTAATTAAGGGTTGTGACAAGTTGTAAACATAATTACAAGACAGAGGCTAAAAATGCTGTCATGTTGGGAAGCACACAACTCATGGCAAGCCAAAATCTTAAGTACCTTGTTCAACAGGAAAGTGTGTTTCAGACAGCAGCCTAAATCACAAGACTGCTGTATTTGGGGTGGAGGGGGCTTCATCATCTTTGTGTAGTTAAAATGTCAACTATGCCAACTAAATTTCTCTTCTGCAGTTATATCTGTTATTGTAATCGGAAAGAACTGAGCAGAAATTGGGCATGTCCAGGCAATGCAAGTTACAAAATTTCCATGGGCTGTCCTGATACTGATTGTACAGCTGTTAAAGCATGGTTAGAAGGTCAGCTTTGCACACCTGGGTTGGAACTGCAGAACTGCTGCAGAGATCTCCTGAATGCTTCAGTGCAGGTGTCTGCTGCAGTTTCAGGCACTCAAGTACGGAAGAAGTCGCTTCTTTTAGGTGCTGCAGTCTTTGTCAACTCTCTTAACAACCCCACCTGCCTCTGCCTGTGCTTGCTGCCTTTTCCTGTAAGTCTGCAAAGTCCATCTTCCCTGAGGACAGAGGTTCTGGAATCCTTTGGGGAAGAGTGTGACTCCCTGCTGTCTAAGGGCAGTGACTGGCTTTGAACTGGGATCTAGGTAGCCCCGCATCTACCGTGACCCACATCAGCTTCTCTGCAGTGCATTCCTTTCTAGCTGCAGGGCCAGTTTCACTGTATTTCACCTATTTGGTGACTGTGCACTGTGAAACAGAAAAGATTCATGTCTCTCAGCAGCTGGTCGTGTTTAGCATACCCTGCATTTTGATGCTTTCAGAAGGTTTTACTGTAGGACTTCAGTTCTGCAAGGAGACAAAAAAGAGCTGAGGGGCTTTTATCTCCTTTCAGAAGGAAGGTGTTTCCAAAGTTATTTTTAGTAATTGTGAGTCAGATTCATTTGCCTGGCCAACTTTTCTGTTTTGTTGCATAACTCTGTTAATAAGGGCATATTTGACCAGCTTTTTCAGCAGTTTTCTGGGAGGTAACACATTCATGGCACAGGAACTACTTCTATTTGTAGTCACCATCAGCTTGCAGATAGCCGAAGACAGATGCACACATATACATGAGGCAGCTGTACAGATAAACACACATTCCAGAAATACAGCCATGCTGTGTAGGGCACAAAGAAATGCAGCTTGGTCTTCCTCAGCTGATGCCTCCCTGAGAAAGCTGCTGCTTGTAGATTGCTAAGTGATTAGCAAAATGTGATAATCCCTGATACACAGGGAATGTTTTGCTTTTCTCTCAGTGGGCTTTTCCTCCTGACTGGCCTAGTGGGCAGACAGTTGGACATCTCCACTTGCAATTGCAGCAAGTATTTTGCAGTGCATAGGCTGTTCCCTGCAGAACATTTTCAATGCCTTGAGCTTTCAGAGGTACAAAACAGCACTGCAGCTGTACTGCTCAGGCAGCCTTTCTACAAGAACTCTTACACAGATGCAGTTTGCTTTAAGGTCTCTTACCGCAGTTTATGTCTTCTCATAATTTTTTTAAAAGCTAATACTTTCCAAAGTCTTTTGATTCTGCTTAGTAGGTCTCTCACTAGAAACACAAAGAGGAAAAGCATGTCTGAGGGGGGCGGGAAACTGGATTTCTTTTATCTCAGGGGTATCTATATTGTTCAGAAAAAGTTTCCAACAATCCATTATACCTACTTATTCTTGGTATTTGTTTAAAAATATTCCACTCTGATTTTATACACAATTGCTTACCACTTGCTTAACTTTAGTTATGACTCATGGCAATGATTCATAAAAAATGAGACATTTGAACCTCCCCTTTCTTTTTGCAAAGATACCTAAAAGAAGATGATACAGCTGTCCCAGAACAGAGTGGAAAACTGCAGGGAGCACTGTGCTAATAATAGAGTCATTGCTTTTTATCATTCTATATCAGCTTTGAAACTTAATTGAAATACTTAAATTTGCAATTAAATATTTGTCATTAAATGAACTCATAGTGTATCAATGTCTGTATGCATAACAGTACAAATTTTAATGTTCTTAGGTATCTAAAATATAAGTCACTCAGTACTCTTGATGGTATTTTTATTCTAACAAATAAAATACGTATTTTTTATTCTTTGAAGGCTTCCTTGAACAAGGCTTGCTAGTTCAAGATGAAAAGAAATTACGAGATCATTATACCAAAACTCTGCAGTTCAAACTGGATGTGCTGTCTCTTCTGCCAACAGACCTGGGATATTTGAAGCTTGGTTTGAACTACCCTGAACTGCGATTTAACCGCTTGCTGAGGATTTCTCGTCTGTTTGAGTTTTTTGACCGTACTGAAACCAGGACAAATTACCCAAACATGTTTCGTATTGGAAATCTTGTCTTATACATTCTTATCATCATCCACTGGAACGCATGTATATACTTTGCAATTTCAAAGCTCATCGGATTTGGAACTGACTCTTGGGTCTACCCCAATGTGTCCATTCCAGAGTATGGGCGCCTGTCTAGAAAGTACATTTACAGTCTGTACTGGTCAACGCTTACACTGACAACCATTGGAGAAACACCTCCCCCAGTGAAAGATGAAGAGTATCTCTTTGTAGTCATTGACTTCCTGGTGGGTGTGCTGATCTTCGCTACCATTGTCGGTAACGTGGGCTCCATGATTTCCAACATGAATGCCTCCAGGGCAGAGTTCCAGGCCAAAGTGGATTCCATTAAACAGTACATGCATTTCCGAAAAGTGACTAAGGATTTGGAAGCCAGGGTTATTAAGTGGTTTGATTACCTCTGGACCAACAAGAAAACAGTGGATGAGAAGGAAGTTCTCAAAAATCTGCCTGACAAGTTGAAGGCTGAAATTGCCATCAATGTCCATTTGGACACACTGAAGAAAGTGCGTATATTCCAGGATTGTGAAGCTGGACTTCTCATTGAGCTGGTGCTGAAACTGAAACCTACGGTCTTCAGTCCTGGGGACTACATTTGCAAAAAGGGAGATATTGGGAGAGAAATGTACATTATTAAAGAGGGAAAACTGGCTGTGGTGGCAGATGATGGCATAACCCAATTTGTAGTCCTAAGCGACGGCAGCTACTTTGGTGAAATCAGCATCCTAAATATCAAAGGTAGCAAATCTGGCAACAGGAGGACAGCCAACATAAGGAGTATTGGTTATTCTGATTTGTTCTGCTTGTCTAAAGATGATTTAATGGAAGCCCTCACAGAATATCCAGAAGCCAAAAAGGCTCTGGAAGAGAAAGGACGACAAATTCTGATGAAAGACAATCTAATAGATGAGGAAGCAGCAAAAGCAGGAGCTGACCCAAAAGACTTGGAAGAAAAAATAGAAAGACTTGAAACAGCTCTGGATACACTGCAGACTAGGTTTGCAAGGCTCCTGGCAGAATACACCTCATCTCAACAAAAGGTGAAGCAGAGACTTGCCAGTGTAGAAACCCGAGTGAAAAAATATGGTAGTGGCACCTTATCAGTTGGAGAAACAGAGGCTGAAAAACCTGAGGAGGAGAAAAAGCAGTAATGGAGTATTTATATTTCCTCATTTATTGGAGAAGGTTGAAGCATGTGAAAGCCATAAATGTATGTAAATACGTGTGTGCATACATAGACATGATTATTTTTATATGAACTCAAGAGAATGGTTTTTAGTATTTTTAACTGAAGCAGTATTTTCTTGTAAATAGAACATTGTCACCTTCTTCTTAGGGGGAGATTTGGTCTGGCATTTGGGTACTTTTTTGTACTGGGAGTGGGTTTCCTACAAGTCATGCTCAGAATGTCTATTGTGTATGGTACATGTAGGTCTTGACATACAGTGTCTTTTCCCATGCATGTTGCATTAAGAAGGCATTGTACTTGAAGTAGAAGGGATTGTTGTTGTTTTTTTTTTTTTTTAAAGGGCTTAAAAAATATTTAGAGGGTACATGCTCTACCTTGCTACCTTAGTAGCTGATTAAATGCATGGACGCACATCTGGGCTTCTCAAAAATCTTTGTTCTTTCACAGTGAAGCATCTGCACAAACAGCTGGACTACAGCTAAGCAGCAGCACGGACTTGGCCTGTGTGGTGTAGCCCTGCACGTGTATGAAATAGCTGTGCATCTGGATGCTTTAGTCTGATTCTTTCTAATGAGTTGGGCTCTGCACAAAAGACCATGCTGACAGAGTAGCAGTGCTTATTCACGTCCTTTCTGGCATGGTCTGCAACAGCCTTTGCTGCTCTGCAACTGCTTTGCGTGGGGAGAGAGTGGGAGATCCTCCCCCCCCTTTTTTTTTTTAGCTCAGCCTGATCCCCACTGGTAAAACCCTCACTTGGAAGGGAGTCCCCAAAAGCTCACTGATGGAAGGTATCTGTGGCAATATGGCTTCGCTAAACCTGGGATGAGAAAAGAGGGCCCTGGTGCATGCAGCTCCCATACATAGGGTCTTGAGTGAATTCCCTCTCAGCAAGTGGCAGTCCCAGAGGGAGCCTACAGAGAAACTGCACAGGCTGGTAGGACAGGCTGTCCTTGCCTGCCAGCCAGCTTTCTCCTGCAGCAGGGTTTCTGCGAAGCAGGGAGAACAAGCCCTGTGTTGCCAAGTCATTCCTGCCACTAGGCCTATGTTGTCTTCCTCTTTATTTCATTTAAGGATGCCTACTCCTCCTCCCTGTGCTATTTACTGTCAGCTTTTCTCTGAAGTAGTTGTCGCACTACCGTGTTTCCATTAGTTAGGGAGAAGTAAGGCCACATTCGCTCAGGTCCTACTGATAGGAGCCTAGTTGTGCTGGTTGCTTTTCTACTCACTTCAGAGTAGTTGTCTCTGCCAACTGTCAGGCTCTGAGGTGAATACACGGGTCAGGTCCACTCAGCCTGCCATGACACTGAGGGAAGAATGGTACTGCGAAAGTTTCTTGCTCTGTCACATTGCAATCTCAGGATTTGCCTCTTACACACCCCTCTTAGCCTCTTCTACCCTGCTGCTTCCAGTTTCTTTCCAGGCTTCTCTCTGTCCCACTGAGGGGATTTCTCTAATGTTCTCCCTCTGGGAAGATACTCGCTTTCCTTTTTTGCTGTACAGTATTTTTCTGTCATGTAGCTTTCCCTGTGTTACTTGTATTCTCCGGCACCTCACTGACTTCAGAAGAGCATGGAGTAGCAGGGGCTGTTCAGCGTCTGTGGCATGGGGACTGGATCCTCCAGCAGCATTTGGTATTGCTGTGGGCAGCACTCTGCCATTTAGTTTTCCTCAGCCCTGACTTAGGAGACCTAACAGCATGTGGGAATAGATGTCCTGCTGGAAAACTGGTGAGAAACCCACTGAGAAGAGGGTGGTTAACTAGATGGTAGTGAAACGAAGAGAGGCAGTTGCTTTGCTAAACTGAGTACAACTGCTCAGGGTAACCACTCATCTCTGGGCAAGCAGCTGTCCCACTCCCCTCGACACATTTGAGCCTAGTGAGAGAGACAAATCTGACAGTGACTAAGGAATGGGGCTTTACCAGCAACACTGGAAAAGAGACTACCAGTTAGTAGAATTCCATACATGGCCCATGTCTAAACTCCTGTTATCAGCCTAGAAGCCAACTAGACTTGGATGTCTACTGTAGGCTGGGCTTAACCCCTATTATCAAGATTTCCACTGACTATGATAAGGGCTTTGGAAAGTAGCTGAGACCTATATGCAGCCGGTGGAGTTTGGGAGTTTTGGTCCTTCCGGTGAATCTTGTCCTTACTTTCTCCAAGGGCTTGAGACAAATGGGGGAGGTAAGAGAGGCTGCTTTTCGCAGAGGCCTTGTGCCCTCACTCCCACCCTGAGGAAGGCAGGACTGTGGTGGAGCCAGGTGTTGGCTGGTTGCAGCGTATCACTGTAAGCACCAACGGTGCAGTCACAGGCTGCCAAACCTGCAACTGTCACCTTGTAACAGAGGCAGATACCGCACTCGCCTGTGGCTGACATTCACTGTTGTGTTACTCAAACACTGTATGTGGTAGGGGTTTCATACTTATCGTCATGTTCTACATCAGTCGTCATTCTCTGTAACTATCTATCTACCCAATATACTACAGCTGTTCCAGCCTACTAGGTGTATACAAGTAGAAGTGTTTAAAGTATTATTTATACCTGTTCAAAAAACCCCACAAACGCAAGAATACTTCTTTACCTGATGGATCAGAACAGCTTAATCTATCAGTTAAATACATGTTCGCACTTTCCTTTTCCATGCCTCTTGGTCTGGTTTTCACACGCCAGAAAAAGAGCTATTTTGATGCTATTGGCTTTAGTCACTTCAAAATATACAGCTTTTGGCATGATGAAATCACATCCTTTGCTGTCTTTCATCTCTAAGATGTTTTTTTCCCCTTCTTTAATGTGGCAACAGCATGTACATTAAAATATTTTGAGTAATTTTCAAGCAACTCAGTGTTTTCTCTTATCCATATCCCTCTGGATTTTCATGTTTCAGGACAGACTTTGATCATGCCAATATTACATGGCCCAGAAAATCATTAGCTAGAAAAGAGATCTGAATTGACAGAAGACCGAGTGGGAACAGCAGTGTTCTCCCCTCATGGTGGGGTGGCTGGCACACAGCTTTTGTCCTATGCCTGGTTTTGACACCATCGCTGTGTTTGCAGATACCATGCAGGCATGAGAGCCTGACCACCACCCCACTTCCCCAGCTGTGCCGTGCCTCGGGGGCACGGAGCTTGCCAGGCTCCTCGTGCTGCTGCCACCGATCTCCCATCCTTCCCTTCTCCAGCTCCATGCAGGGCAGCACAGTGGGGCTGGTGCCTTGTCCAGCAGAAATAAAAGCCTTTGCAGCTTTTTGCTACTTGCACACACATGTCACTTACCAAAAATCCCCCCCAAAGCATTGGGCAGTACCTGGCACGGGCTGGCCTGGTCCTTCAACCCCACCACAAAAGCAAGCAAGGAACAGGACAGCTTTTACAGAGCATTTGAACATATGCCCTGAAGCTGCAAACAGGGCTGTAATGGCCACAGCGCTCACTTCACACAGGTACAGGAGCCAACCCATGCCAAAGCAGGTGGCTATGGGGAGGTACTGTTGCTCCAAGGTGCCTGTGCTGGGCAAGACATGCAATGGACACGGCCCAAGGTGTTTGAACATCTGCTGCAGGTGCAAAAGGAGGGCAAAGCTGGTAGAGCAGCACCGCCATGTTCCACGTGCTGCCTGGAGTGAGCTTTTCCAGGGAAAGGGTCTCAAGTCACAGGCCCTGCTCCCCAGCAGCAAATGATTTGTCTTGCTGCTCTCCGAAGTGCTCTCAATAGCAGCACCCCATCCTTTTCCCTTCATCGCCTGTGATTATTTTACTTTAATGGTTTTTACAGTAGATAGCTCTGCTCCAGAAAATTCAATCAGCTGAACTGGACAAAAGAAATGGTGGTGACGGCAAAACAGCACGTGTATGTGTACAGACCCCCTCAGATACAGCCAAGGGCTGGGGTTAACTTGACTGTGCAGCTCTTTCTGCAGAAACAGCCCAGGGAAGGAACAACCCTGCATTTAATTCTTTTCTTTTAGGCATCTGCTTTACAATTTTATTCCTGCCAAATACTTGTTAACATACAACCAGAGAGGGCTCTGCTTTACATTAAGAAATAAACTGTTCATTTTCCTTTTCCCCACAAAAGCATTAGTGCTTTCTCTGAGCTAGTCCATACGTTGCTGGTTTGGAAGACACATTCATTTCTGTATTGCTGCTGATGGCAAGGATGAAAGAGGGTTTCACAGGCCAAACCTAGTCCAGGTTGTCCAACGAGATAATGCAGTTAGGCTGACTAAAGTAGAGCTGCTCTTCATCCTGAAGATTTGTGAGATGACAGCATTTGTACTTGACTTCAAAGTCCCCCAGCTCTTCTATTAACGTTTCCATCCTGGAACAGACAGAAAGAATCAAACCCTTGTTTACATAATCTGGCATTCATAGAAATACTTTGCATATCCCTGAGAGCAAAATGAATTATGCACTAAATGGATCTGGCAACTGTACAGGCAGCTAAAGCACAAGATCTCAGCTGTGGCAGCTTTTCTGAGGGAAGCCATCAATCTGGGAATCTCCCTCTCCCCCCAGCCCCATCCACAGTCCAGAGCCCGAGGAGGATGCTGCCTGGGGAGTCTTTACAGGCGGGATGGGGAAGCCCTGCTCCCTTCCACTCTGCCTTGGGCAGATGCGGAGGGAAACACATGCAAGCCCTGAGGAACAAACTCTGGGGCTAAAAATGGTCAAGCCTTTTATTTCTGAAATTCAGATTTTGAACTGTTTCCAGCTCACAAATCAAAGGCTGAGGCTTGCCGCTTCACTGTGGAAAATAAAATTCTGCTATTCTGTGTTTGCAATCCTCCCTGCTCTGCACCCTAAGAGCAGAGTGAGGGGGGAAGGGAAGACTCACATTATCTAAGCAAAATTGGTTTCTGCAACCTCAAGAGCAGCACAGCAGGCTGTCCTCAGCTTCAAGGATGAACACAAACGTTAGCTTTACTCCAGAAGCAGCAGCAGTTCTCACAAAGAGATTTTCTTCATCAGCTCTACCATTTCTGCTTGGCTTCTGCAAGGAGAGCACAGGTTGCAGTGCCAATGGCTGCAGCTCCCATGTCAAAGGCTGTCCTCCCGAAAGGCCAAGGAGGACACTGTCCAGCTCTAACAGAGACCTGTCTTATTTGGATAGTCACCAGTAGATTATTAAAACCAGAAGTGCAGAAACAGGAAAGGAATTTACTAATGGTTGCTATTCTATTTTAATTTCCTTAACGTTTGTAGTGGCTGCTATCAGCCTTTCTGTAACAGGGCAACTGAAGAACAGTAACATGGAAAATTGGGAAAGCACAACTGTATTCTGGACTGATGGACAGCTTGATGAATAGCTTTTAATTTCTCAGCTTTTTGTCTGCTTTGACACGTCATTTCTTTAGTTTCCTGACGAGAAAAAAAACCAAAACATTGTTCAACAATAACACAACAGTTATTTCCCCCCCCCCCCCATTGCCCTGGAAGGGGAGCCACCCCACAGCAGTCCCTACACCTGAGTAGCCCCTCCGGGTGGGTGGCACAGCAAGAACCCATGGGCACTACCTGCCTTTCTAGACAAGGAGATAGAGAAGCACAAAAGGATTTTGGTTTTTTTTTTTTGGCACAGCTTGCCTCCAGGGCTGATGAATCAAACAGACCGTGCTGCAAAGATCTACTCTTTTTAGGAGAACCGATTGCCAGTTCCCCACTGAAGTACAAATATTTTACTTGCAGAATGGTGCAGATAATTCATCCAACAAGCTTCAGTGGGATTCCCGCTATTTTTAAATTATTTGCAGATTTAGGCTCTTTAAAGCAAGTCCTTGGGGCTGCTTGTTCACAGGTACTCATCCAAAGCTTGGCACAAGGAAGCCCCTCTTACAGCAGTGACTTTGGGCACTTTATGGTGAAAGAAATTATCCAGAGGTGGGTTTTTAATGGATTCTGACTGCTGAAAACCCAATGCCTCATCTCCTTTCAATAACACAGCTGCCTCCAACTATGCTTGCACGAAGGTTAGAAAAACGCTTATGTCTAGCAACAAAAAGCTGCAGAGCTTTTCTAGGAAAGCATCTCGTGCCTTTCCAAACACATCAGTTGCCACCACAGCTCATTTACCCTCTCAGCCTTGGCCAGGCTTCTCCGTGCGTGGTTCAGACCAGAGCGCCAACAGAAAGGATGAGACTCCCAGCTACCAGGTAGATTGACAGAGGACCTGCCCCAAGCAAAACACTTTCAGTTCAGTGTTTCAAGGCCGACTGCTTTGAAAAGGTTTCACCTGCTGTAACCTAAATGCACCAGCCGCAAGCACTGGTAGCCAAAGGAGGATGACTATGAGGAAGGAGAGGAGCAAGGAAAGAGCCACACAGCACCTCAGGACACCTGGTGGCAGTTCAAAATGCAGCCAAGAGCAGGGGTGAAAGACCTGTCCCGGGTGAGTGAGAAGCAGCTCAGCTTGCTGCCGCTGGGGAAGAGACGCTGTTACAGAAGAGACACAGTGACCTGGAGCCCTGGAGAAAGCAGACAGGGAAGCCCCTTTCTATCGACCAGGCAGTTTTCTACAACTGATTTACGCTGAAACTTTGGTGGCCAGAAGAGGCTCACGCGAGACTGATGGGATGTCTCCAGCAGAGCATGTTCTCCCTCCCCAGCCATCACGGGTACCAAGGGCAGGATAAGTGATGTGTAGCACAGCAGAGCTACCTACTCTGTACAGGTTTCAGTCCTACAGGGTTTCACTCTCACTTGTGTAAGGGGAAAAAAAAAATTGCAGAGGAAACTCGGAAGGCAATGAGACCAACTGATGTTGCCATCAGCCACTGGGAGACTCCAGAGGCTGCAATCAGCTTTGGGATGGGAGATTCCCAGAGGAAAGGTGAAAAACAGCAGAATATGGCTGCTGGAGGCTCCCGCCTTGCAGATGCTGGGAAGAAACTGCCAAACTAGCCCATTTTTACCACCCACAGCCCTGCAGCAGTGAGGCTTAAAGGCAGCAGGCAGACCACCATTGCTTCTGCACCTCCAGCTTCCCCCATTGCAACCGCTGGTCTGGAGCAGGACAGGGCAGCTGAGAGCACTGGCTCCAGGCCACCCACTGTCCCTTTGGGAGAAGCCAAGAGCACAAAAAAAGCCAAGAGAGAAAAGGGGCTAAAACCATCCTCTGAAGGTGGCAACGGCAGCAGAGTCTCAGATCCAGTAAGCCTTTCCTAGGGCTGAGACACCAGGAAGGCTCTCTTTCCCAAAAGCAAAGCCAGCAAGGAAACTGGCTTGGATGATAAAGTCAAACTGCTTATCCAAAAAGCCACAGGTCTGGAGCAGGGTTGCCTCTGAAAGGCCTGAGGTCTGCCGTCCAGAACAACTCCTGGTGCAGGAGCGATGCTCTCACCTGGGCTGGCTGCTGGCCATTACAGCTAGGGAGGAAAGCAGAGCCCAGCAAGGACAGAGCCCAATGGCTGCAGCCCTACTCCAAAGCAGCCAGACAGGAATTTTGTTAGAAAGGATATCCACATGGGGATTTTAGTTTGGGAATACAAGATCCTTCCCAGAGAGATTCAAGGTGAAAAAAACCTGGCCCAAGAGCAACCCTTATCAGATGCTCATAAAGGAGTCCGAGTTGTGTTCTGAAAAGAAAGTATCCATGTTGGTGAGGACAAAACGTCACCTGCTTTATTTTAGGTGACTTGCTACAAAGTTCATAGGATTCTTCATGCACAGATGACAATTAAAAAAGTTAATTTAAAAAATCAGTGTACATAGCGCAAGGGAGATGAAAACATGCTTTCATCTAGGAACATTCTACTGCCGTTCCCCATTTTTATTAACATCAATTATATTAGGAAATAATAAAAACCTTTAATTGTATCATATTAGCTCACTTGATCTTTACCCCTCGCTGCTCAAACATTGAGTGCTTGCAATGGGAAATAACTAAATCAAACGTAGCAGCACATAACATATGGCAGCTGAAAACTTAGAACAGAAACGTTCAACTAGTTGGCATTTTACAGACAGTTACTTGTGAGCATCGTTGCTTGCACAGCTGTGCTATACAGATCTGGAAGCAAAAGGATGCAGTAGGATCTCTGTACGTGAACCCACTGGCACAGCAGAAACCTATACCAGAGCTTTTGGCAACATTAAGAAGAAAGGCTTCACGTCAGCTTTGCACGTGACAACAGTTCCACCACAAATCTTCAAGCCACTGCAGTTTTATCTTCACTTGACATTGCTCAGTACCAGTTGTAAACCAAGCCCGTATGAGCAGCAGCATCCCTGCACATGCAGCTGTTTATAGTTTAGCTGTGCTGCATTGTCCATCCAAAGGCAGAAATCCAACTCCAGTGATCACTGGCTGACTTTCAGAGTCAGCTCTAGTTTTAAGTCTCAAAACTATGCACAAACCTACCCAGGAAGGTACCACAGCAGTTCCTAGTGCCATTTTATTATCCTAAAATAGAATAACAATTCCCGCTCTCTACTCATATCTCTGACATCCTTGTCTCTTAGAAATTTCCGCACATAGAAACCCTGAAGCAGGATATATATTGAGCAACAGACATCCATAAACACAAGCATACTAGGTAGACCAATTATTTATCAGCACCACTCTCTGGATGTAGCCTACAAATACTGCAGAACAGAACAAAACCACATTTGCATATTGCAAAGCAGCACATCTGCAATTAAAACCACCTTCCCACCATCCCTTGTCTTCTCAAGATCCTTTACAACCCTCCTTTCAATTAAAAAAAATAAAACCAAAACACACCTCCACTTCCTTCATCCTCCCTAGTCTCTCAGCCAAAATCCATTTTTCAACTGCTTCTCTTCCAACCTACTTGCTTTTTTCTGCCAACCCATCCCCTCCTCTCCCATCTCAGCCTTTCACTTGCTCCCCGCACCAGCCAACACGAGTGACTTCTCCAGCCAAGCCCAGCTCCTGCCCAGGACCCAGCGCGTAAACCAGCCATTGCAGAAGAAGGACTGATGTTTCACACAGTAGGTTTCAGAGAAATGGGAATCTGCATCCAAGTGAAAGAAATACTACATTTGGCGGGGGCGTGGAGGGGACTGATTGTGGCTTTCAAAGATCACAAGCCTTTTCTACTTGCAATCTTATGCCTGCAAAATTCCCTCCTTCCGTTCAAGAACATGGCTCCCAAACCAATACCCACCATACCCCACTGTCAGCTCTTCAGAGAGCAAAGCTCAGAGGAGGCACAATCCACAGACACATCACGGAAAAAGTTGCTTTTTCTGCTCCCCATGGATTCTGTCACAGCGGCTTTCAACAGGCTGGGCAGTCCTGGTCTGCGGTTGCAGTGAGAGTTGCCCTGTTTCAGGCTTGGCCACGATGCCCCTTACCAGAAACTCAACCAAAGATGCTCTGGAAACTTCTAGGACAACGGGAGGAGGGAGATTCTCACGTTCAGTGACAAGGTGGTACATCAGGACGCAATGGCAGTGGCAGGAAACACGTCCAACTGCAGGCCAGCCCCTCACTTGGTGATTTGATGACAGCAAAGCTATGAAGACAGAAACCTTCCAGCTCTGCAGCATACAGCCAAAGTCACCTAGCAAGTAACTTTGAAAATTACTGCTTAGAGAAATCCAGCAGCGAGACACTCTTTTCAATTTTGTTAATGAAAAACAATAAAAATCAACAGCTGAAGACATCTTTAGAAGGAGCACTGGAGAAAATACATGCCATTATTTCAAGGTTTTTCCAAATGAATTCAACTGGATAAGAAGTGACCTATCTAAAGGCAAATGCCAGTATCAACTCCATTGCCAAAGTAGCGTCCCTTCTATGATAGGGTATAAAACTGAATTTCTTAATAAAACTCATTTCAAGTCCCTGATGATCTTATGAATTTGGTGACAACAACTTCGATCACTTCATTAATTCTGAAAGTTTAATTAAGGTTGTGTACAAGTACAAACAGGAACTGTAGGTAACTTATCACAAGTTGTGATTCTGAAACTAACCAGAATAAAGTAAGCTCTTGTCAAGAAAGGCTTGATCTTGCATAGCTAAACTTGGAAGAAGTTCCTGCTCCATCCTGCATGCTGAAACGCTGGAGTTTTTCTGCATAATAAATAAGGCACAGCTCAAACATTCAGCCTGACTGGAGTATCTTCATCCTGAAAAAAATTCTTGAGACAACCAGGAAAGTTTTAAACCCCTAGTGAGATTAAAAATTTACCTGGAGGTAATTGGCTAAAACAGTGCCAGTGAAGCACCTTAAAGCTGATGCCGTTGGGGTTGTCCTCCAGCTGAACGTCAGCAGCATGGAAACCTGTGTCCCACTCCCTGCTCCATAGAGCAGAAACCCAGGCAAGTGTCTGGGCAGCCCACACTGTGGGCTGCCTGGAGGCTCAACCCATCAGGTACATCACACCTGTGTGGTATGACATGCAGTATGAAGCTCCTGCTTCAGCAGTGAAGACCACTGTTGGACGAGAGGCATGGGTTGACTACTGTAACAGAGCTGCTTGGAGCCCCAGGCTCATCGCCAGCCCATTCCAACGTCAGCTTTCCTCAAAGCACAGGGCTGGAGAGGGTCTCCTTGGCTGCCACAGTCCCGTCTCAGGCAACTGCCTGCCAAACAGAAGATAAGCCCAGTCAGAAGTTCACAAAACACTGTTCCTTAGTTAATTGAACTGTGCTCACTCTTGATGGCTGTTCCTGAAATCTTTTTAGCAAGAAACAAAAGCTTTCATCTTTTAAAAGGTGATGCTCTCTTCATGCGGAGTCATGTGCTAACATGCCTTTAGAGCTACACAAAACTATTCCTTCACTCCTAATGAAATCTGAAAAAATGCCATATTTGTTCAGTACTTAGATGATTCTTTTCAGTGTATCTTGCATTACTGTAATTTTTGAGGCATGTAACGCTACCAAATACAGATAAAAGCTTGATGTCCCCTTCGCACCAAGGTTGGAAACATCTTGGCAGACTGTTAGGGTGCAGAAGGAAATGCTCAGAGAGACATTTATCACTTGTCAAATGAGACAATGCTGAGATGCCCAAAATATTTTCTTGTTAACATATTAAGGACACCCTGAGGAGAGAACACCAGCGCACTGGCATCAGACTGCTACCTTGGAAGAGAAGTCTTCCATCTCACTTGAGAGAGGTATTTCAGTGACACGTAAGTCCACTTAAGTTTGCAAGGTCAGCTTTGCAGACCTGAAATTCGCTGAACTCTGCTGAAAGACTAAGTGAGGGTGAAAGACACTCTGGGTGTGCCTGGAGCCCAGGAAAAAAAAAAAAACAAACAACCAAAAAAACCCCAAAAAGAACTTAAAATGGCATTTTCCCCACTTTGACAAACCTTTCAAGCAGAAAACTGTCCGGAACTTCTGTAGGGCTGGAGAGCAGCCTACAGCTACAAGACTTCAAGATTTATTTGTTTTAAACCTTATCAACTGCTGCTGCTGGACAATTAGCACATTTATAACACTGCTAAGGAGATAAGGTTTCAATACAGTGGCATTTGGGGGGAGGCAGTATATATTTACAGGGGAAATACACATCAAACATGAAGTACTTTTATCTTACCTAAAACGATTCCTTGAAAAACAACTTATGCTTTTAAAGGCCAATACAATTATGTATTATTTTAATCTTAATGCTAAAGGAAGACAGAAAAAAGCATATTTACAATGTTAACACTGCAGTTAAAAGAACTTTGTATTGCTATCCAATTACGCTGTCTGCCCAGCTTTTGGACCTATATAAAAAAACGCAACATTAATGTTACACACTTGTCAGGTGGGCATAACCACCATCCACAGCTACATCAGAATAAACCAAGTTATAGGGATATAGCTTAACAGTATAAGACTATCGACGTAGTACGTACCACACAGCAGTACCATGATGTGGTTCATACTTGTAACAAAACACCTCAAGGCACTCAGCATATCTTCTTCTCACCACCTACAGTAAAAGATGCTCCAAATCTGAAGGAATCGGCAAGCACTGTTGTCAACCGCCCTGCTGAGAGGTAGGGTATCTTGTGTTTTCCTCTTCAAGGACATGCAATGAGGTGAACATTCAATAAGGCACGCCCTGAGTGCCACCTTGAGATCAAAGACCAGAAGACAGCCAGCACCTCTCCCTCCCCAGCAAGTTTCAGTCCCTGTGTCCAGGCAGTCTTGCATTGGCTTGGATTTGAGAGGGGAACATCGCTGGACCCCACATCACTACAGTTCACATCTGGAGAGTTTTACATACCTGTAACCCTCAAATTATGCTGTACTACAATGTTTCTAATCAAATAATTTAATACCCAATTTATCAAAGTAAGGAAGTAATTTGTTTTCTTTTTCACTGAACCGTGGTGAAAAAAGGTTACTGTTTTATTCAGCATCATAGTCACATAACAGTTGTCTGTTTCTATTACTAGAAAGAATTTATTAAAATAGTCCTGAAAGACACCTCTTCTTTCTCCAATGATTTCAAAACTATGTCTTTTAATGCCAATTCCACACAGTCACTGGTTTGATTGGTAGTAGTCAGTTATAGCAATTGTCAAGGCACAAGCTCAGCTCTGCACATCCGCTGCAGCTTGTATTATAAAAGAGATATGCCAGTTATGTCTTCACTTAAAAATGCATAATCCCTTTATCATATATTGCAACAGGAGAAATTAACGTTAAACACAGACTATGAAAGGTAAAGGATTTATTTCTGATATGATTTGTAGAGTTAAATTAAAAACCTACTGAATACTTTATGTAGTAGATGAACATAACCTTAGTACTTACTTTCTAACAGTTTATTTAATGGTTGGAAGTGTACAACATGAAGTAGGCCTTACGTTTAATATTGTTCAATTTTGCTTATTGTTAGATGAGATTACAATACAGTAGCCATCCCTTTAGATTATGTTGCAACACTGATCATGTGCCTTGATAAGTAGGAACAACAATTCATTAAATAAACAGTGATGACATAACATGTAGGGAAGACTTTGGATTGTCTATTTAAAATGTCAACATAATAGGCAATTAAGAATAAAACTTCATTTTAAGTGCACTTCCACATGCTTTGTTTATAATATAGCAAAAACTTCCTATCTTTTTTCCAAACACTTCACTCCCTACTCTAAAGCTGTTCAGTTGAAAATGCACTTTCCCAAGTAAACTTTTTAAAAAAAAGTAACTGAAATTTCTACCCTTTCATATGCTAAGAAATGTTTCCTAATTAAAAACACAGTTTATTACAAGACATGTGAAGACAACATATAGTGAAATGAATTTTAATTGTTGTGCTGTGACTAAAGTAAAGTTCTCAAGGCTGCAATTTAACATTCCAAGTTCTCCCTTCCATCTTTATTGATTCTTAAGGTTTTGCACAGAAACTCTTTGGGGGCTAGAACAGCAGTAATTGCATC
>JANHGO010005103.1:0-23626 GCA_024606505.1 Aquila spilogaster
GATTTATCAGGATAGACACCGGCTCGTAGCAGAGATGCCTTCCAGCTATCCACCTCCTCTTGGGAGTCACAGGCTAGTTCAAGGAAACGGTAATCCTTGTAAACATTCCTGGAACAAAGAGCACCACACTGTAAAACTAGAACTTTACTACTTTGTATCATGCACACAGCATTTTAAATAAGAAAATCCTTTGGGATCAGAAAGAACTTGGTGATTGTTTTGGACAACAGCGTTTATGAGACAGGTGCTTGTTTAATAATTACATGGAGTACTTAAAAATAGCTTACAATGCTGCAGCGCAGCTCTGGAAATAACAATTATCTGAAAGCGCCATGAAACTGCTTCAAATCAATTTTCCAGCTTTTTCCAAAACGGGGCACGTTTAGGAAAAGTAAAACTGTTGTGATACAGAGGACAAACACATAAGGTATTCCAACAAAACTGCGTATCGTGAAACTGATTGCTGCTGTAACCACTCAGTGTCAGAATAACTAAGGATGAAACTTTTTCCCATGTTAAGTCCTTCTCATAGATCCTTTTAGCTTTCAGATACCAGCAGTAAAATGGGAAAAAATACAATGACAATTAGAATTTTTTAAGAATTCTTCTAATGTCTGCCATAGTCGTAAGTAAACCACGATGCGTTTAAATAATACCTACTGCAGGTAATTAACGTAACTAGATAAATACAACCATTATGAATAGGCAATCACATAATGGAAGAAAAGAGAAAGAAGGAAAAACACATAATATGTAGGAAGGTGGTACTTGTAAATTCTCCAATAAATAGAACAGATTTTCCCCTTACGGTTTAGCCATTAGTTTCCGAATTCATAGTCTACATACAGACCAGATTGCTATAAATTTGTCAGCCAACAGTCTTTTTAGGAAAGGCCACAAGCTTTGCTGACAAAGGTTATGAAACCACATTTTGCCAGATCTTAAAAGCTGCACAGGAATCGATCTTCCATTGCAACCAGACTGTTTTCTTTCCTTAGCAAGCTATAGAGAGGGGGGAGCGAAGGGTGGCAAGAAGGACTCAAAGAGATTATTTAACCTTCAAAGAGAGCAATGACAAGGGGTTCTTACAGTTCCATTATGCAACTAAAGACGTCATTCCTGCCACATGTTTCGAGGAAGAAAAGAGTGAACACCCTATAGAACTTGGAGATTATTATTATCGCCACAGCCTAGACAGATTTCTGTCACATTCAGGGGCTGGTGGGATTTCACCTTCATGCCTCTGGAATACACCCGACGATGTACTTCTAACTTAGAGTATGCTGCTCCTTTACCAACAGTAGCACCAGACAACTTCTAGCCCTACTTTTTAAGGGCAATCTCGGGAAATAAAAAGGGTAGAAAAAATGCTATTGAATGGCAGCTGTTCACATTCGAGCATGACGAGGCTACCTACACACAAAATTATCAGCCATGAAACCACGGTATGGCAAGCAGAGCATATCCACCTCTGAACACAGGGAAATCAGCTGTTACTAGCAAGCTTATAGACCGTGTTCAAAACTACAAAGAAAAATGAACAAACTGAGATTTCCTGACAACAGTGACACACTTCTCACTAATGCGTGCTTGGCCCCAGCCTTGTAGCAGTCCCTGCACACTCGGACCAGAGATGACCCCAGGCAGCTTCCAGTGCCAGGCAGGGCAGCATGCCTGCGTTTCCCTCCTAGGGGAAACACACGGAGCACACAAGGGTAGAGAGACACTAAGGAGTAACATCCCACAGCTTAGGCACAGCCACTGGCAGAAGGAATGACTGAAAGCTCTACGGAAATTTACTGATTAGAAATTTGAAATTAAACCATTTACTCCAAAAGCACTTATTCTGCCTCAATGCAAAGGATGGCCTGGACAACCTCTTCAGATGCTGTTACCTTGAAGCGACGATAAAACACTTGGATCTTAATTGATCTGTGGAACACTGAGTCAGCATTTACTGAACAAAATAAAAGACCGAATGAAAACAATCAAAGAAAAAAAAAGACCAATATGAAATCACTAAAGAAAAAGTGCCTTAATTTATTGTTAGGAGAAACTTTTACTGAGATAAGTTTTTTGGCTGAGATAACTAAGCAGCTATAACTCTGAAGGAAAGGGAAGCTGAAATGGTAACAGGGTAGCCTCAGAAAAGATGACTAAAAATAACAATAGAGCACATACAGACTGTAAAATATAGTGATAGGGAAGTTCCAAAAATACTTATCTGCAAGAGCAAAACAACATGACACCAGCTTGTGAAAACATTTTTTCAGGGTTGTCATGATATATATTAAACCTCTTGGCAGTTTGTGAGTTGCTACAGCAAGCATAGCTGTGCGAGAAGGGATTTTAGCTGACTGCTTTGAACACATGAGAGTTGGCAGTCCTGCACTCCTGTCATCATACAAAGAGCTTTCCTAGGCACCTGATGAGCAAGCTGCTGGATGTCTCTGGCCCTCTGAGGCCTCTCACTGCGCTATGTGAGCGCTCCAGGACCACTACAGAGGAATGCAAGTTTCTGCATCCCAGAGTAAACGAGGAGCTAAAGGGCACGCACACTAAGCCAGAGCCCGCACAAAGATCACCTTAGCGCAGGTAAATGGACACGTGTCTTCCAAAACAGCCTCCTTGCTATTAGACTGCCTTTGTCATTCTTTCTTCCAGAAAGGCTGACAGAGCCAAAGCAACTCCTGAAGAGAGTTTGTCCTTTTCCTTTTACTAGTAGAATCTGACAAAAAAAACCCATACCATTAACATGTTTTACCCATTAGGAATCCACTGGCATCTCATGGAAAGCTGTAAAAACATTCTTGAAAACAATTCAACTTTTCTGTTTTGTTCTCTCTTTCCATTCTAAAAATTGCTGAAGATATCGGCACAGAAACAGTTACTACTCAGTCCTTACCTACTTATTCCATATGGAATACAATGAGATCATGCTCTCATTGTCATCTCCATAGCGGCTAAATACTTTAAAGAGTGATATAACACAGGATACCAAGAAGCAAAAATGAACTCTCAAAAATACAAGTCTTGTTGATGTAGGCAACTTCAGGGGACTGTAGAAACAAACAGATACAATGAATGGGAATATGCCTAGCAGTAAAATTTGCATGCCACATTTCCCCTGGATATTTAACATTTTTAAAACTTGAGCATGCAAACAAGGGAGCTGTGTGCAAAGCTACATGCATGTACCACATCTAACTGCACTGCTTCCTTCTGCAGAGTTTATAACTAAATATCCTGTGTGGTACTTGAAAATAGATCTATAGCTGCATTACTAGAAATGAAAATATTTCCCCTCCCAAGACTGAAAAATGTAAAAGATTATAATTTATTATCTGCAGGTTTTGTCACACTCTAAATACATATACCTCAAGATGTGCATTCCAGACAAATCAAAGCAGAACTGCTTATGGTGAGGAACTATTGGACTAAAGGTGCCCAAACCAAACACAGCGCTCGAGGTGAGGCCGCACAGCGCAGAGCAGAGCAGCACAATCCCTTTCTTTGCCCAGCTGGCACTGGTAGGCCTGGTGCACTCTGGCAGTTGGCTCTTCTGGCTGCTGGGGCACACTGCTGGCTCAGATCTGACTCACCATCAGCCAGAACCCCAGATCCCTTTCCGTGGGGCTGCTCCCCAGCCTCTCATCCCCCAGTCTGTACATATATCCCGAGATATCCTGCCCCCTGTGCAGAATTCAGCACTCTCTCTTGTTAAACTTCATGTTTTTGTTGATTGTCTGGCTCTCTAGTTTGTCAAGAACTCCCTGCAAGGCCTCTCTACATAGGTATTTCTTTAACCCCTTCCACCACAGAAGAATCCTAGCAAGAAAACGCAGTAATGGATTAAGGGATTTGAAAGCGTTCAATAGGAAACAGAGTAGCGGCAGTAAAACTGAAGAGTGAGTCCAGTTGTGAGTTACTGAGATTCATGTCCCCCCAGCCTGAACCTTGGCTTGTCAGCATTGCACAGGGAGGGTTCCAGGGCCAGCAGTGGAATAATAAGAGGACTCAAAATCACAAAGAACTTTCTGGATTCCTACTATACTGGAAACAATGCCAACAGGGTTCCCTCTGCAGCAGCTGCACGTTGAAACTGCTTGCTATCTGAACAAGTGCTATATCTCAAGATATATAGCAGTTCTTGCAACTCCTTAGCACCAAGATAAGGTTAAATATTTATCTCCAACAAGCTTGGAAAGATGTTAAAGGTAACCAGTCTATATACATTACAAATCCTGTTGATATGCGTGCATATAAATAAATGCATATCCACATATTAACTGTATGCACAGACAGCTTTTAGACTGAGTTGGATCTGGAACATTTCAGTAGACAAAGCTGCACTGTATGTGCAGGTGTTGTGTTTCTTTTTTCTTTTTTCTTTTTTTTTTCCCTTTTTTTTGAGAGAGAGAAAGAGACAGAAAATACAAACCAAGATTAAATGCAAAAGCATTTATTCTTTCCCCTAAGCCTCCTAATACATAGGAGGAGACAATAGAAATTAGAGAACATTATTGACATTTTAGAATTGTGCCTATAGGACAATTTAACTCTAATGCTGCGAAGAACACAAAGCACATAGAACTTAAACAGTGACAAGTGAAATGACTCACAGACTGGAAGATAAGGGACTATCTTCCTTTACAGGGATTTCAAACAGTTGTACCGATCACCTGAAATGACTGTGTCGGTCTTTTTAGGAGGATGCAAGCAGAGTTTAAAAAGGAACACAAAATCTGGAACCAAATGCAAATTGGCCCAATTTTATTCCACAATAAACACAAAAGAATGAGTTCCTAGATATGAAGCTCGTTTTCAATCAAAGATATTTAGTCACTTAAAATAAGGAGAAAATAACAGAATCCAGATACTCCAAACTTACACGCACAACAAAGATAACCTTGAATAAAACGCCACGGATATCCCCTGCTTATTCAACCTGCAGCTCCACTGGATATATTCTGCTTGTTTGACCTGCTCTTAGTTTACCATTTTAAACACTTGCAGTTCCACAATGTCTGGTTTGACTATATGCGCTATTTTTCTTATAAGAAAGCTCTACTAAAGGCTCCGTAAATCATATATTTTAAAGAAATGGAACAGACCATCTGCTTTGAGTTAACTGCAATGACTAACATTTTCTATCAAGGCATGCCATTTCAGATCAGTACAATGTGAATGTTAATTAAAATTAATTACACATGTCTCTGAAGACGTTTTTCTTAATATCCAGAAAAGCCAAAGAGACAAGCTCTGAGACAATGTCAAGAAATAACAGCATTTAAGGATTTTGCCATTAACTC
The DNA here is from genome assembly GCA_024606505.1 of Aquila spilogaster. Lineage (NCBI taxonomy): Eukaryota > Metazoa > Chordata > Aves > Accipitriformes > Accipitridae > Aquila > Aquila spilogaster. Next base: position 5,313 of record JANHGO010005103.1, read on the forward strand.
ATATAAGTGATCTCCCAGAAGTATAGGGACGTCTTCAAGTTCACACACACAAATACAAACGCAAATGAATTTAAGGTGAAAATGAATGAAAGAGATGCTGATCAGTATATAGCCAATTCTGAACAATTGAGTGTCTCACGTTCTATATGAAATCCAGAAGAGAAACGTAGACAGAGGCACCATGAAGGGCAACATCTGTGGTGGTAACAGTCAATGGCACAAAAATATTCCGTAACTCCATAGAGAAGAAGGTTCGATCATTTTTGTGGGAGGGGATGAAAGCGTGATTTGGAGACTGCCTTGAGGGCCACACAGATGCAAAAGCAGCTCCCAGCTGTCAGAGCCTCACCATGTACCCCTGCTTCCACAGATGTGGCAGTGATGCACTTTCTGGGTCACACTGAGCAAGGAAGGAGAACTTGTCCTGCAAGCTGAGTCAAGTTTACCAGCCATGACTTACAACACCTGTCTCTCTGGTAAAAGATTCTACACAATCTCTCAGGGAATCTTCTTGGAGTGTAACTCACTTATAAGATATGGGTTTACCACTTAAGTTTCTCTCCCCGAGAGCCCTTTTTTGCTCTTTAATGCCAGTTTTAGACCACCTATCTACCATCCTATAATTTAAACACCGTGCAAAGCATTCTTGCCAGTAATGACAAAAATGAGATATTCCAGAAGAAAGAAAATTAAACGGGATGTAGCTGGGGGACAAAGGCGAGTTATTCTTCGTGTTTGTATCTTTTTCCCACTCTTAGATATTGTGCTCACCAGCAGCTTGTAGTTTGTTTACAAATCCCAGCAGCTTTTTTTTCTGGGTTACATTTAGATATATATTTTTTTAATTAAATAGATTTTATTTCTTCCTTTTCTAACAGAGAGGGCTGTGAATAGCTCACAGTCCAGCTCTTCCTGGGGCTTAGTTTTCTTAGCAATTCAAAAACAGTAACTAACATACATCTCATCTTAGGCTTTCTCCTTCAGCCTGGCTTCCATCCAACAGCTCCTCTGACCCGGACTCCTTTCACTAGTTGCCTTTATTTTGGCTCTTTCCCAGTTTCCCCTATATATGGATTGCAGTTAACCACTTGTTGTTCATAAGAACAAATTCAGTACTTAAAGTTCTAACGTATCTGGGGTCCCAGAGAAGAATTATGCTTCATCCCCTTCTAGAGCAAAAACTCAGCCAAGAACAGGCACCCAAAATAAATACTGTTGTGCCTTTCACTTAGGAGACATAGCGGTTTTCCCTAGGTCCTACAAGGCAATGCCGTTTCTTGGGCAATACAATTCCTGACAGTAAGAGTGTGCTCAGGAGACAATAGCTCTGTTTCCAGTCCTGTTGTGTCCCCTCGACATTTTCTTTTGATGACTCTCTCCTTTGCGTTCATCTGTTTCTCAGATTACGGATTTGTTTCCCCAGTAAAGCTTCCCCAGACAGTCAGCTCTCATGCAGAGATGTTCACTCTGTCACATTGCTTCACAATTACTGAGGAGCATTTAAGTCTCAGGAACCTATTCTTCTGAAGATAAACAGAAGAATGGTTTAATGCTTTGAATTCATTTCTCACATCCTCCAGGTATACAGAACCATAGAGAGGAGGAAAGTAACGTGGTTATATTTTTTGTCAGGATCCTGACTGGAAGGAAAGATCTTGTTCTGCTTCTTTGGCCCCAAGAAAAGAACCGGGTCTGAAGAACAACAAAGCTTCCTGCATAAGAAAGGCTACTGATAAGTGACCACTGCACAGATCCTGAAGGGAAGCACGTTTAAAACTATAGTTCCTGTCCCAAACCCCAGTACTTAAAAATGCAAATTGGTACATTTTTATGGGAAATACATGAGGAATAGACAAAGGATTCGTACTGAAATCCTAGAAGGAAAGTAAATTTCCTGGGATGGGAAGAATTTGTTTGATCTTGAACTCTGCACAAGAGTTTCACACATCTGTCAGTTTTGACAGCAAAGGTGAATCTATATGAGCACATGTGGTGACAAAATCTTCTCCATTCTTAGCTCTGCTTCATAAAGTCAATCAGTAGCTACATCTACACAACAACTTTGCTAGTGCTTCATCTCTTCATACCAATAAAGAAACCCCTTACATCGCCTTGTGTTTACAAGAGTATCAAAAGCTGGCTCCAATCCTTGAGCTCCATCTCTCTGGGAGTACCGGGTAGAACTCAAGAGCAGCACCATGGAGTACCTCATCGCACAGTGAGGACTAGCCAGAACTCAAGTCCTTCTCAACATTTTTAATAATCACTGTTTTCAGAGCACAGTTACGCTTACTACCACACCACTTCACATAAGAGCGAGCAAAAGTGCCCAATTTCACATTATGTTTGACAGCAATACTGCATTCATTAGTATTTTTATACAGAACGGTTCATTTCAAATACTTTGAATACACTTGATCTCTTTTCCAGTCTAAACGACTTACTAGCAGCTTACTGTGGAGATAGAAAGAAAGGAGAAAAGGATGGTCAACATAAAATAGCACTCACTTTCTGGAGAGGCTTAAGGCACATACTGCTCGATCCTGCAGCCCCACTTCAGTTGCTTAGATGCAGAGTCTCATAGATAGACACTGCCTAAAATGATGCAGCAGTGAAAGGACGCTTGCTCTAATGTACTTGGCACTAGTACACTACTAGAGTACTAGTATCTAGTGCTGCTAAGGTAAGTAAACTAGAAGTCCATCTACAAAGCTCTTCATGACCTCTATAAATTAAGCACATGGGCTCACTCAAAAACTTCAAATAAATCATTAAGTTTGCTGAAAAGCAAAACTCTAACCCCCCCACAACCCCGTTACTGCAGCAACACTCTATTTCACACCGTGAGTTTTCTTCTCTTTCCTTTTTTTTCTTCATTTTTTTTTTTTAACTTTTAATTAGAAAGTAACGAGAAAAGAATTTAATTATTTCACAATGCCGGCTTTTCATAGCTGCACAATTATGTTCATTTCATGAGAATTTATCTTCACTGTGAAATCAATCGTCACAGTCTCCATTTACTATACATTACCAAGTCACATTTGATTCCTGTCAGAGAACTGTTGACTTCTGCAGTAAATCAAAATGACAAATACTGTTAAGTTTCCTTCTACCTCTATCCCCTGAACTCCTAACTCAAGATGGTTTTTCCTTCTACGCAGTGAAATGAGGATTTTCCTGGTAACTGTATTTCAGAACTGGAAAGGTTTTCATAAATGGAAAAAATGCAATGCATAATCCAGGAAACTATTGAAATGTACAGTATCAGAAACATATGGCTGTAGCAAAATACCTATGCAGTGAGGGGCCGGGAATGAAAACGAGAACAAGCTGATTAAATTCTTCTCCTGAAGAGATATTACTTGAAAATTAAAATATTTTAATAGAACATTCAGAAAACTCACAAAATCAAGGGAAAAAAAAACACCCTACAGATTATGGAAAAAGGAGATACAGAGTAATCTCCACGCTATCGTCAGTCACACTGGAGCAGATGATTTTGCCTTTGTTCTTTAATGATCCACATCTTAAACAGTAAAGTGTTTCCATAACCAGAACCCTCAGCGGGCGAACTCAGAAAACTGATTTCTTTCCCAATGACAAGGTTTTAGAAAGCAAGCAGAAACTAAGTTAATCATTACATGAATTTTGAAAAAGCAAACAATATTTGGTGCCCTCTATACTCAGCAACCAGATCAACGTATTAGCACAGAATAAAACAACAAAGAGATTCCTCATTTCAACAGATTTTTACCATTTTCTTGCTTCAGTTTCCCTAGGAAACTGGGAAAGGGAACACGGTCCCCAGCTGAGCGCTGGATCGCTTTGCTCAACTTCCAGTATCCCTACTTCTGCTGAAACAATCTATGAATTTCGGAGACACTGAAAAGCAAACTGATACGAAACTTGTTTTGATTGATGTGTGCCAGGAGGGAAATTTCTGGAAATATAAAAAAAAATCAGCTGCTTCACAATAACAGAGGAGCTGCTGTTGTAATTAGAATTCAATAAGTGTTTCTTCAAGAAAAAGTTCTGCCTCCTTTTAAGCTGGAGGACTGTCTTTGTAAACAGCCTCTCCCAGGGCAGTTAATTTTGTCATCTTATCATCGTGCTGTCACGTCTCAACATGCCCTTATAGACGTAAGGGTGTTTTTAGTGCAGCCTGCAGATGCTGGAGGTTCTACTCACAGCCCAAATGGGCACGGTCATTACAGACATGGCAAACATTTTAGACATCTGACTTTGAAATCTTTGCTGTCTGGTGTGCATGAAGATCCAGTGAAAATGCAAATCTGCAACTAAACAACGCTCAAATAAATCCCAAAGATGCCAAAGGAAATGCATGCTTATCTTGGATTTTCATGGCAGTTTAGTGATTGATATTTAAGATGATGAAAGCATTCAAATGTTAGTCCAACAAAGGAGAAACAGTGAGGCTAAACTTAACAGATTTCTCATGGAAGGCTGACATCAAGCCACCATGACAGCTATCCTTCTTGACCAAAGTACGTGCAATGATGGGACAGTGGACAAATCACACATCTATAGCAGAATAATCATAATTACATTAATTTCCAGCATCTGAAGAGAAAAGATGAAAAGTTTTGCAAAGTTTTTTTCTGTGCTCCAGAAATGCTTGCTGGGAATAAGATTTCAGAGACATACTTTCAAAGGACATCTCTTGGCAAACAATGTCCACATGTGGGTTAGCTGAGATGTCAGCAAATGTAGGCAAAGCCTCCTTGGGGCAGTTCAGAGTGAGACTCACATTGCGTCCTCATGTTTCTGGAGCCAGCAGAAACTTGACAGCCCAGAAATCCTGTGCTTTGCTTTTGCTTTGCAGGAGGGAGGGGCTCTTCTTCTTCTGAAAGAACTATTTCTGGCCAGTTCAGGAGCAACAACAGCTGGCTCTGCAGGGAGCCACATCCAGCCCTCATCATCTCGAACATCTGAACGAATTGCCTAGCTTTAGTGACTGGAGGGGGAGTGGATGTGAAGGGACTCAGCAGAAAAGAAGAAGAAAACAATCGCACTGATGAATGCTACCACTAAAAGGCATTTTACTTATTTTCCTGGAGAAGAAATTACAGAACTTGCATTTCATCTGCTGCAATGCAATTCAACTGATCTAACTGCGAATGCAGTAATAAATGGATCAATAAATAAATGAAAATACAGGTCATTTGTATGCCTTTAAATGTTCTCATATTTCCTTGACTTAGTTGTGCATAATTATCTGAATTGGCTTTGCCCCCTTAGCGGGCTTCCTCAGAGAGACCAATCCCTCAAATCAGAGGACAGAGTCTGAAAGAAAAGTCTGAGGCAAAACACTACAAAGCAAAGATTCTAGTGAACTGAGAATGCAGAGGAATTTCATTTGTTCTCCATTCAGCTGTATTTAAACCCAAACAAACAATAAAACGACTTAAGATTACAGACAAGCAAGTTTTTCCACTGGAGAAAGTGGAAAGCAATGACGCTGTGGTGATTTACACCAGTTGAATCTGGTCACAAGGTACAGAAGTCATGAATGTTTTGGTAAGCCTAGGAGATTGCCAAACAAAACAAAAGTAGGACCAGGAGATTATTATTCAGCCATACAGAAAAACTAAATGACGAATCACGGAGCAGTTTGCCCTGCGAGTGGGCAGGAGGACACTAACCTTTCAACCCACGATTATGCAACAGCAAAAAAGCAGATAAATCATGAGTATCAACATTTTGTTCACTCAACACAGTGGAAATAGTAGACCTGCACTCCCAGTTATTAAAATGCTCAGTCAGATACACCTTTATACAATTATCTGCAGCAAAGCACATTCTCTTACCTCTGTTCCGTGTTAAACAATGCAAAGATATGTTTGCTAGACATGAAGCTCTTTTCAACGTCGCGCACTTTCAAGTTGTCCAGAGGAAGCATATACTTCTTCTCTTTTTCCTAGGAAAAAAACAGATCAAACCAACACTGTGTAGGAAGACTCAAAGAAGTCTGATACTGCGCTCTGATTAGTCAGCAGTATCTTCAGTACATTTACCATAACAGTATATCTAGAATTGAAATGTCTAGTTATCTGTCACAGACATAACTGCAAGAGAAATGAAATGTCAGTTCCAGTTGTTTTTCTCTGATCCTATGAAAATGTTTCCTAACAAAAACCGAAAAGTCCACCAGAAATAAATAAGCATCTACATTTATTCTTCTCCCTTCCTCTGAATTCTATAAAGAAAAGACGCAGATTTGCCTAAAAATAATCTAATCAATACAGAACACTCCTACCATGTCTGCGTAGCAACTGGAGTAACCTGTGATATAAAATTAATCTATTTAGAAGTACTGTTATCAGTTATTTTTGGCTGGCATTTGATGATCCCAGGGATAAAATTTCTTTCTGCTAGTCAAGCACACAAAATCACAGAAAATCAAAGTTTTTATATATACATTGGATATCAACAAAATCGGACTTCACTCTAACCAGCTCATTATCCACACAACAGGCATGATCTACTCTCTCTTGATGTTGTGAACTCTTCTCTTATTTATTCTCTCACGTACTGCACTCTCATTAGTAGCTTAGTCTCATTTACAGCACAGTTGGTACAATTTCACCTTTTCTAAGCTTCTGGCTTCTTGTCACTCTAAATTAAGGACTAGTAACACTTTCAAGCTAATTTATGATGTCAGAACAGAAAAGTCCTAAGATTATGAACTGTTTCTGTTGTGTTCAGCTTCCTTAAAGTCCTGTCACTTGATAGATAAACCAGGGCAAAACTCTCTATCTTCTATGCTAATACAGTTAATGCTAAGTAGGTGTCATTTAAAGACAAGAGGGGCATCACCTGCATCAGAGGATTTATGCCCCGGAACTCATGCAGTGAATACCAGATAATATTCTCATGAACTTGGCTATCCAATAACCCTATGGAAGTTCAGTTAATCACCAAAGGAAGAAAGCTGAGGACTCCTTCACAGTCTCCTACCTGCCAGTATGGACTAAGACTGCCTGGCCTCCACCTGGCCATCATCAGAGCTAGCTGTGAAATCTAGCACCTATTGCACTTGCTGAAGAATTGAGCAGGACACTGCTCGGTAAGAAACATTACTGTGGTAACAGTTTTATGTGCCATGAGACAACATAAGGACCAAACTCAGCTAGCAATTGTTTTTTCTTAGTACCTGTTTCCTAGTCACTTCCAGAAGAAATACACAAAAGTAACTTCCATGCAAAGAACCGGAAGAAGTTCGAGCTGTTCTGCAATGTGTGTTCTGGGAGGGCAGAAGCAATAACACTTGGCTAAGCTTCAGCAGATTGCAAAACTAAACTGGATGGGAATGTATCTACAAGTGAAACTATAAAAATATTATAGTGATGTGTCCAACAATGGCTCACTTTCCTAGACAGCTTTATAACAGGCCTCAGTAGAGGAAAAATGCATATTTCAAAGGCCTTTCTGGTAAAGCTGGGCTACTACTGTTTTGTCAAATCCAGAGTGGAAGTATTACATAAAAGTTATCTGATGCATTTTCAAACTGTGTTGAGATCAGCCATCTTAGAAAGAGTACCCACTAAAGATCATATACAGCATATTCTACACTCTCCCATCTAATGAGAACTCTAATTAAAGACTCTTTAGTTCTGTGTCAGTCTACAGCTATTTACCAGAGTTCATATCTATATTCTGCTTGCATTAAATTATATAATCTGAACGTTTGGGATAAGGAAATTGAAGGGAGAAGATATTGTCACCTATCCAGAAAGTGTTATCACTGAGATAAATAAAACTAAGCAAAGGACATTAGCAATTTGCCAATAAAAAAAAAGTAAATAAGTAGTAAATACAACCAAATCCAGAACTTAAAATATGTATGTATAAAAATAGAAGAGCGTTGTCCTCTAATATTGATTTTGATTTATGTGATCTGTTTTGACACTATAAACCTATGTCTTGGTAGCATTTTGAATGTAATGATGCTTTAGCTTTGCTGTCATGACATGGTGGCACACACTTGAAAAACCATCCTAGCTTATAAATTCAGGAGAATCCATATTAACCTGTGAATTAAAAACAAATCACAGCTTTCAACTGAAACCTGGACTAAATTGTAACATAAGAGACTTTGTTTTCTATTTCAAGTACTTAAGATTGGCTATAAAGAGTCTCTTGGGCAGAAATATCAATGTTATTTATTCCATCACAACTAATAAAACTACATAAGCTTGATTTTTATTCTTTAAATCTGTCTTTCACCAGTAGAAAATCTGTTTGGAATCTAAAGGAAGGGAGATTTAGATTAGATGTCAGAAGGAAGCTCTTTACTGAGAGAGTGGTGAGGTGCTGGCACAGGCTGCCCAGACAGGTTGTGGATGCCCCAACCCTGGAAGTGTTCAAGGCCAGGTTGAATGGGCGCTGGGTAATCTGATGGGGCTGGAACTTGATGATCCTTGAGGTCACTTCCAACCCAAGCTATTCTACGATGCTATGAATCATTTATGATTCCATTACCAGAAATGTAAATGCTTCAGATGAAGAGCTTGTTCAGACAGACACTATTTACTGATAAACCAAGCAAGAGATGAGTAAAAATAGCACCTGATGTAAAAAGCTACACCAAGAATCTGATTGTCTATTCAGAAGCAGGAAAGTTTTATAAATGTTTGGTGCCAAACTGTGAGAAAGTGTTTGTTCTGCAGCCACCAGGAAAAAGGAAATGCCTATTGAAGGCTAAGAAGTGGTTGGTATTTATTTACATGGCCTCCTACCCACATGCTGAGACAGAGCAGTTTCCAAGAAAGGGAAATCATAGGGTGCCTGCGCCTGGAATTCTAACGGAGACAGCATGTCACACATGAGAGATCAGACCTAAACGTTGCCTAATTCCAGGAGAGAAGTATTACTGCAATATTCAGGCATGGCAGCAAAACTCAAAGCAATTTTTTTTTTTTCCAAACAAGAAATATATCTGTATAAAACTGTGTGTGAGCTAATTTAACAGAAGATGAATATAACAACATTTCAGCCTCAGCTCAATTAATATTATATTATGGCAGGGCAAAAAATCTCCAGCCAGAACTGAATCTGTGCACACTTCCCATCTTGAGAAGCTGACAGCATAGAAAATAGGGAATGTACGAAGCTTGGGAGGAATGGGGCTAGGCACACTTCTACAAGTGACGACGCGCACATAGCTGTGGGTCCAGTTTGTCCCCTCAGCATTTGTTCTTTTTTATTTATAGATTTTTATTTTTATAATGGGGCAGAGAACTTAAGCATGACATGAGGGGAAAAATGAAGCGTGACATGAAGGGAAAAACCAGCACATGCTGATCTCATGTACAGACTTTGCTTCTCTTTTTCCTATACAGTGCAGAAGAGCAGAGGGAAAAAGCGGGAGGCAGCATGGCCCATTCCTGTCTCTCTGACATAAAAAAATGCCCCATAATGCACCTTGGAAAAACAAACCAACCTGCACGCCTGCAAGGCCTTCCGACCCTTGAGACGATGTTTCACCACCCGTGGGCATAAGTAGCACTCACGTCCTTAATGGACTAGTTCTCTCCTGCACTCTGACAGGCAAACAGGCTGCCAGGAACTGACAGCATGATGTAAATATGCCATATTACAACTGCCCCTTCCTTCTCCAGTGTTTAAATGTACTAAAAATAAATACTGCTGAAGTCCAAGATGGCACAAGGGATGCAAAAAATACAAAAGCAGCTCCCCTCCCCCAGCAATGTTCAGCCAGTACTTCCCATCTAATGAACTTCATTTTCTTTTCAGCCTGAGGCAGAAACGATGTAAAAGTACATTCCCCCCCACCTCCTCTTTTTCAGCTTCATAGGTTCTGTCAGACCAGCAGGAGAAGAAACCTTGGATGCAATTTCATCTAACTGGATTATAAGAGTGACAGAATTTTTCAAAGGAAAGAGATTGTTTACTTCCTCATCTTCCAGTTATCAAAGTGGATTCTCATTTCTCACTTCAGGATGGCTACTATACAACAGCACGCAGGACAAACTGTACTCCCTGTTTTCTATCCTGAAGAACAGAAGCAGAGCTCACAGGACAAATCAAACACACGATGCTCAGGTTGTGAGGTGCGCTTTAGGCTGAACGTTGGCCTAACACCTTCAGTTATGTCACTGGGAATTAAGCCAGTTTGCTGACCCCTTGTTAATGCTTTTTGGAATACCAGTGACACCAAGCAAGACCTAACTGCCTACGCTACTTGTGGGGACTGCAAGTCGGAGGAAATCAGGCTCTCAAGTGGAAGTGCAGACGACACTGGAAAAGCTTGACAAGGGCTGCTTTACAGCAAGGTTTATTCTGTACACTGTTAATCCTGAAAGTACAGCTCTCAAGAATTATTCCTGCAATTGCACACTGATAGCAAATACAAGGTATCCATGGAAGACCACCGTCAAAAGTGTTACGCGTTAGGAGGCAAAACAGTGAATTAAACTGTCAAACTAAGGAAGGACAGATTTGAATTAAGGTCTGTGAGCAGCAGACAAGAAGGCCAACACTTCTAGTTCTGAAGCAGGTTTCCCCACCAGCACGGTACTGCTCTCTGCTTTAGGTTCCCCCTCAGCACCTCATGCCTAATGCTCACCTGACCTGGTGGTCATCATCTTCATGGCAGACCACAACTAAGGCATCCTGCAACCAGGGTGCTAATGCGTCTAGGGGAACACCAAGGCCAAGCAATCACTTGGCGAAGCAGTTAAGCAGCAGAGGCACAAAATAACAGCTAAATGACGTTCTACAGCACTGTACTCTTGGGTAGCTGGACCATTACCCCCATTTTACAGACAGGAACAGGCAAAGAAGCGGTGGCTTGTGAACCTGCTGTGCCAGGGTGATCTGTATTAAAGAAAGAATATGAACAAAAGAGTGCAAGGAAATGCTGGTGGAGCGTGTTGAAAATACACCTACGCAACTCTTGAAAAGGCACAGACTTATTTACATCTATAGGAGATGCTTCATTGCCATTACAGAATAGCGCACTCTGAGGGATTTGATAAAAATGCAAACTAAAAGTTTCAGAGCAACTGGTATAGAATTTAAATCTATTTCCAGGAGTTAACCACATTCTAACTTTAACTATACCCAACTATACCCAAGAGTGTTTTACTGTCCTTTTATTTCAGTTTATTTTTTCTCAGTTTAGAAAGCCACAGTGCATCTTCACAACAGTCTTTGCTTTACCACACTTGGCTTTAAAGCAGACTCTGAAAAATGAAGCGTAAGATACTTGCAAGTTAGTCCAAACCTTTATAGAAAAACAAGGCAAATAGTTTTGTTACAGACAACTCAGTGGAATTCAAGCCTGCGTACAGCTGTAGGAAACATAACTCTGAAGTGTCTATAAAACAAAGAAGGAGCTGCTTCAACAGAAGAGCAGTGCATCCATAAACATTCTACCATTGTTACAAAAAGCACAGCAAAAGAATACTTAGCGAACTGCAGATGACAAAACCACGTTCTTTCTACCTGTGCACTCCTCCCTGCAGCCTTCCACCATCAGCCCCTCCATGGTTTTAGATACTGATGGTAAAGCACTGAAATCGAGCACTCCTCCAAGATTTTCTTTCCTTTGACCGCTGAAACCAGATCGCTTTTAACCGCTGTGCAGATCATCTTTTCCAAGAAAGAACCACATACTTAACAGCGTTTTCAACACAGACAGCTGACTTCTGTTGAATAAAAGGATGCTTTTCAAAAAATTTCCTATTGCAGTTGCTGAGAGTTTGCCACCATAGATCCTAATACGTCAGCGATGTCAGCCACCAAGAAGCGCTATCATATATATACACACATGATGCCCTAAGTGCTCAAGCAAAAGTTTTCAGGCAAAAACTGGAGGCAAAAAATGAAAGACAGTTTGAGTATCTCCCCCTCCTCAAGTCTCCTGTGCAGGCAGGCAGACTCTTCCCCTGCCCGCTCTGCTGGCTGTGTGTGCTGGGGACTCTAACTTTGCTATACCACAATGGACGTACCTTATGTAGAAAGCAGTATTATCAAGTGTATCTGTATTAACAAGAATAACTGAGTATGACGTATTACAAAATCTTTACATACTGATATAAACATAATTAAGTATCAACAACGATGTAGAAGAACCATCATGTAAGACTTAAAAGAAACAACTTAAGGAAAATGCTAAAGAATAAAATGAGAGCTCCAGACTGGAAATCTCAAAACAAAAACACGACCAAGGCTTACGATGATAACCCAGACTGTTAGAAGAAAGAAGCACAGGGCACAGAGCACAAATACCGCATCTTGTGCTTCCTCAGCGTTACAAGACTTGATCCGCTGAAAGCGCAGCTCAACAGGGGAGATCTGATGGTAGAACTGAGTGATTTCAGGTTTGAGATGGTCTTCTTACATTTTGCATTTGTAGTACGATTTCTAGGCAATGGTGAGCATTTCTGGCACTTCTGATTTTAAGGCAATCTATTCTAAACTTTTCTTTACACATCCCCTTATTTTTTCAGTCTTTTGGTGCCTTCTCCCACAAGATGTCATTAAAATAAATCAAGAGATCTGTTACATATCTGGTGTTCCTTCTGAATTCAGCTATGGTATTTCTCCTGATGCTGATGTGCAAGCAGTCCTTAGCCTGGTCTTGTCATTCATGTCACAGTATGACATTTATTTCTCACAGAATATTTTTCTCCTGCATTGTATTTTTTTCTGTCACTTCCCTTCTGCTCAAACTTCTTCAGGAATGGAATCATAAGAGTTCACAACTCTGTGTTTGAAATACTTCATCCTTTTGAGAAATGGTCACTGCTGTCTTCTTTGGAGGAGTTTGCTATCTGCTGCTTCTCAAGACTTCCCAAGAAATGTCTGTCAGCTATTTTTTAATAATACATTTCTCAGTCTCGCACTTTACCTTATCTTGCCTGTTTTCCCAGTAGCTGTAGAGAGCACAGCAAGATGTAATTATACAACACAAAGCAGGCACCAGATCGAGTGACTACATCTCCACTCCTTTCTGCCAAATCCTCTCTCAACAGTTATCAAACTAGAATTTGAACCAATAACACCAGGAGACATTTGCATGAGCGGTGTTCAAGAGTATATGAAACCTTTGTGAAACTCTTATCGACAGAAGATCACAACAGCATCAACCCAAACAAGGCATGGGTAGTGAGCCAGAATGGTTTCTGGGTGATGAGGATTGCTGGGTGATCCTGCTCGCTCTGTCTCCTCCAGCACCTTTCCTGCCAATGTGATCTCACCTGCAGGGTGAGTACCTTGCTGTCCTGAGGGACCATAAGCCCCAGCAGAGGCCACAGTGCAGCAAGACACTAAAAGCCCTCTCCTCCAGCACAATCAGATTGCTAGCACAGCACAGCCATCCTCCCAGCAGCCTAATTCCCAGCTCCAGAGCTCTTCTCTTCGGCCATTCTTCTCATCCCTCCCCTTGTTCCCTATGACAGGTAACTGTATCCCTTTCTATTGATGCAGACCTTGAACAGCTGGATCAAAAATAAAAATTTCAGTTATTTCATTGATACTTCCCTGTGCCTTTCCATAATCAGCGCATCCAACACAAGTATAACAGTTTCAGGAATACAGAACAACTTCAACATGATTCAAGATCACTGCTCTTCAAAAGAGGCGTTTGTTATCACAGGTGGAAGGTCTTTTACTGGTCTGTGCTGGGGGACGTGCTCAATGAAAGGATCAATCCAAGAAAGTGCCCGATGAAGAGGAAATCTCTGTTTAGCTCCTATTAGTTAGAATCCTGAAAGGTCATTTTGAATTTGGGAAATCTTGTCTGGGAAAGAAGCCAGCAATTCCTCTGCACTGAAGCGGTGCTGGCATTTAAAATTGAGAGGAAGCCCCGAATGATGAACCAGTTAACAGTCTGGAAAAATTCTGCATGGATGTGCCTAGTGACTGCTCAGAAGGGGGATGGGGAAGAATATTCTGACCTTTTTATCCCTTGTAATGAAGCCTGCTTATGACAGCTTGTTTTTCTCTACTGGTGCTCAAGTTCGTATTTTTCACTCCTCATATACTGCAGATCGTCCATCAGTCACAGTGCTTTGGGGGAGCAATGGCACAGGCTGGAGGACTTTGCTGCAGCATGTCTGTGCTGGCAGAGGGCACAGTGACAGGGACATACCAGTGACTGACTGTGAGATCTGACTTTTCTGTTGACTAAGGCTTTCCATTCATACAGTTTAAGATTTCGCTTATGTGTGTATACGCACGTATACGTCTTTTTTTCTTTAGAGAATGAACATAATTCTTGAAACCTGTTCTCATTGAAAAGATGCGAAGTTCATATGTCAGTTTTGAAGAATGACAGTCTAAGTGGACTAACCTCTCCAGGTCTGATGATCTCTTGCACTGGGAATATGAAGTTAACACTTAAAAAACCCCAAACAACAACAAACAACAACACAAGTTCAACTGCATTTTCAGATTCTTTAACCCCCTCAGCTTGCACATGAAGAGAGCCCTTCAAGTATAAGCTTCCTGAAATTCAATGTGGATATATGAAGAAGATACATCTTTGCTATAGTACTCTTCTTTTTCCACTGGAATGTCATTTCTTAAAACTGCTCCTGGCTTTTGAATGCATTTTGGTTTCTTTAAAATGAATCCTATTGAAGCTCAGTCAGGAAGCCAACATATACTTTCCTCAGGTACCAGCTGAAATACCCAAGAGAAAGACAGCTTTGTATGCACATAGGTACACAGGCATTTGTGCATGCATGTGTGAAAAAAATTCCTCTTATTGAATCAAACGATAAATATGCAATAACATAATTATGTAAAATAATAATAATTAATCCGGATTTTCCTGAGGCAACACATCTGTCTCCGCTAGACTCCTGAAGATGCAACAAAATACACACGCATGCAAATTAGCTCATGGTATCTGTGCTGCCCTACTTGCTTGTTATCACTAAAAGCTTTCAGACAGTAATCAGTTTCACTGCGGTGGAGATTACTGCAAAATGCATTAAGAAGTTCACGCCTGTGGCAGTGGTCACCGAAAATACTTTGGAAACTATCCCAGAAGTATAAGACTTTTTCCAGACATCCGAGAGAAACTCTGGCATGACGGAGCTTCTGGTGTCGAGTCTTCTCCCTCACCACCCCTCCTTTTTCTTCGTTCTCCTCCCCCCCTCCACCTTTTTTTATTCTCTCTTTCTTTTTAATGGCAGCATTTTTGGAAGCTACATTTCAGCTTCTCCCTCCCTTTTTCATTCTTTTTTTTTATTTTATTTTTTTAAATAAAGCAAACCAAGGTACTTGGGTCATGGAAAACTAACTTCTGAGACACAACTGTCCGAAGGTATCTCCTACTTTGCTCTATGTAATATGCAGAAGTGCACGTTGGCTTCTTAATTTCGTCAAAGAAGCTACTGAATGATAACAAACTGACCTGAAGCTGTCTTTGTAACTATCCACCGACAGAGTTCTCAACATCACCTGGCCCAGCGGGAACTTGAACACGAGAGGTGACTGCAGACTTTCTCATAGCAAACACTGAACAACAGCTGAACTCTGAGAAAGGAACCTGACACGGACAGCCACGGGAACATGAAAAAAAGATTGGTAGAACATCCAAGATGTTGTGAAAATATTATGCTTGAACAATTAAGAGCTAGAGGAGAGCAGCAAAGGAAACAACATCAAAACATTCCTTAAAGTTACTGTCATTAAAAAAAAAAAACAAACAGAAAAACACACAACTGGAAGGTTGTGGAAGGCATTATGTCAGAGCCTACTACAAATCCTAGCACCAGGATGTATGGAAGTACATGAGAGCTGGGCATACACAACAGTTTTGAAACTGCAGATCCTGCACATTAAATGCTAATGCCCCAGGGCTGCTCACCCACAATGAATTCTTTCCCGATAACAGCGTGTTGTTTTCATACGTGGGAAAGTGTGTACAATGAAGGCAACAACACATTGCTAGCTGTTTTGATTGCGCTGCTTGTCAGGAGAATACAGAGAACAGGTCCTGTTCCACTATTACCATACGGGAAAGTATGTCAAGCGTTCAGCGTACCCTAGTAACACAACTGAAAAGTAAGCACAACTCCTACTGCACTGGCCGCACGCTCCCTTTAAATACCATGGCAGATGGTGAATTGAGACAGAGCCCAGCAGGAGGTAGCAAGCCTGGAAATGCCTACAGCAGCACCTCTGGAAGGAAAGAGGCTTCCTCCAACAGAAATAGCCATAACTGCTCAGCTGTCATCGCTGCCCTTCTGTGTGACTGCAGAACACATTTATTGACAGATCGTCTTTGTCAATTCCATACGTGCTCACCTTTGTGCCCTTGCTGAAACAGAGTGACAAGATAATATCCAAACACCAGATTTGAGAGCTGTCAAATACTTGGCACTGAAAGAAATTCCCCGTAGGCTCAGAGATGCAGTCCTGAGCAGACAGCACTTGTGACCATCCAAAGCTGTATTTGCAACCAGGCAGCACAGAGCACATAGCTAAGAAACACTGCTGCTTCAACCTGAAGCAAACTGTCAGCCCTGTGGTATTCATTTCACTTCATTGGAGGTGACAGTTCGAGGTTTCTGTTAAGAGGCTGAAGGAGCACCGCTGTAGCCAAGGAACTGCGAGTGGGGGGGCTGTCACTGCACAGGGCGAGAGGCTCCACAGGAAGGTGGGCTGCTGAGGGCAGAAGGCAACCTGTGACACTTCTGGCTGCCAGATTCATTTCCACCAAAGAAGCCACAAAAGCTCGGTCAACCAGAGACTCCGTCATCACTGCTGCAAGCAACGCTGAGTGCATCTCAGTATCTCAGCAGCTGGGAGAAGGAGGAATTTCCCTTGCTTCTGGATGGTTCACAAAGTCTTCAGTAACTGTCAGGTTAAGACTCTTGCAGTTGCATCTTTTTACCATCTCAAAATAACTCCCTTATCTATCATTAAAATTATTTTTAATCATTTTTCTACTTTTCCTCTGCATAAAATAACAGGATTCCAGTTCCCCCTTGCCTGAATTCCCATAGCCAAGCATAACTCTGAATCGTACCTAACACTCTTTTATTCCTCGCTATTTGCTTAGGGAGGAAGAAAGAAATTGAGTATTCCATCGTGCGGACAAGTAGTTGTGTTAAGATGCAAACACCTGCATCCACTTCATCATCTCTGTTAGGACAGTGGCAGTTTGACTCCCCAAGAGCACAATTAGTGAACAAAATAATTTTAAGAACTATCTTCATCACATTAAAAATGTGTAACGTGCAGCTTGGGTAGATATTGTTGTACTGATCTTAACAAAACCAAGATTCTAAAAACTCAATAAAAAATACATCAGCTTTTGCACCAGCAGAACTGCCTATGGGTGCTTGATGCCAGCTGTCTCAAAGAACCTATGAAACGTGCAATGTCTTTGAGAGTCCCCAGCAGTTTGAGAACAACAATTAAGGGCAGTGCAAGAGGTGGTGACTTCACTGCAAACACAGAAAAGACAATTCAAATGGTGTGCTGAAAGCTGACACAAATCTACAAGAACAACGAATTTTCATAGCATACAGACACATTACAGACGAGATAGATAATGTCTCTGCTTTTCTAGAAGAAGGAGAATTATTTATTTGGAAAGATAGCACTTCCTCAAGAATGTAGGTCTTCTTCAATGCTGAGAGAATATTGTAAATCATCAATGTGCTGGCCTTAAACTTGCAGGACACGGTTGTATTTGTAAAGAAACACTCCAAAGCACATCACTAATTCTACATCACACTGACATGCAGCGCTGAATTCCCAGACAGTCAGTCAAAGTTCTGGGCAGGAAACCAAATTCCATGATTTTCTTTCTTTAAACACTATGTCAAAACACTCCGATTGCTCGTTCCTTGTGCTTTGAAAGATATACTCCATTACTCCTTAATGTCGTAAGCTTTTTACAGACACTGCAACCAACAAGGAACTGCTGCTGGAAAAAATACATTACAACTCTTTTCTAACACTGACATACTGAACTGTTTCAACATGAAAGAGGCAACAAAAAGCCAAGTTAAAAGAAGGTAACTACTTTACAAGTATCAGTACAAACTGAAACTTCAGCAAGGAATCTGTAACTGAAATAAACTATCAAGTACTAGCCGCCCCCCCCCTCCCCACCCAGGGGTAACTCCAAGTACCATTACTACGGGCTGCGCATCAAGGCCAGCTCGCCGCTGCTGCGGCTGATGGAGGACCAGCAGCACCTCGCCATGAGGCAGCAGCCCTTCGCCCAGAAGCAGAGGTAAAAGCCCCAGCCCTGCGCTCTCCCCCCAAACTCCCCCCACCCCGCCGCGATGTCGTCCCCC
>JANHGO010005104.1:0-23626 GCA_024606505.1 Aquila spilogaster
CCCCTTTCCCCTTTCCCCTTTCCCTTCCTTCCCTTCCTTCCTTCCCTTCCTTCTTTCCCTTCCTTCCTTCCTTCCCTTCCTTCCTTCCAACCAAATGGGATGGCAAAAAATGAAAATGCAAGGAAAAAAATTATTAGCAAAGAAAAAAGGTAGAAAATACAATAAATTGTCTATGCGACTTGCATTTAATTCATTTTCCCATCCAATTTCAAGTGCAACACAGAAGCCTGTGCTAAAACATGCATTCTGAAAATTCTCCTGCCTGTTTATAAATCTTGCAGGTCTTATAGTAGACGTACCAGGAAAGATATCCATTTGGAAATTCCAGAAAATGTAAATGGAAGTGAACTGAGCAGCTGCAGGGTAAGTGAAATCCTAAAGCTGATAACTATGATAACTGATACTATGCAGAGAAATCTGTCTAGTTCAATACCAGCCAGTTAGAATAGCAATTCTGGAGAAAGATGTGAAGAGATTTGTTCTACTGTATATGCATGATGCAAAATCCAAGTCTGAACTAAAGACAATAAAAGATGATTGGATATGGGAGTGTTTCTTACACAACTACACTTTGACAAGAGAGATAAATGTTTAATTTGCCAGCTGAGCTATGGAGGCTGTTTATGGAGACCAAGCAGTAGATGTGAGCACAGTGAGGTGGTGAGTAATACATTTTGTCAGCGGTGACAGCGATGTGAAAGACAAGCCATGTTCTGGACAGCCATGCAAAGCTGCCGCTTCACAAAATGAAGAGCATCTCGAGCAGCTCACTCATGTGAATTGGCTAATGGTGGTGACTATGTTGAAAAAAAGTGCTTTTTAGCTGAGAATTTGCTCTATCAAAGATGTTATTGTGCTCTCTGTATCTGCTGTAGCTTACATGGAAATAAATAGGAGGCATTACTTTTGGAGCTACCTACATATCTTAACTGTAAAGTTGCCACTGATAGAAAGAAAATAATACCACTGATGATAGTCTCTGCTAAAACCGTAGAGAGTTGACATTTATGCTTAAACCCACAATTTATGGTTTGATTATTCTGTTTCTCAAAGGTATCATTTTATTCTTTCCTCTGTTGTGTTTTTTTCTTTATGAACACATAATTTGCTGTTTCTTCCAAGAATGAAAATGATTTTGGGAGCCCAACCAGTACAACTCACTGGAACATTGTCTTTCCAGTACTGTGGTAGTTTATAAAGGCCAAAGCCCTTGGAAGATACACAGATCTACCCACTAAACACTGCTCTATCTACCAGACTATGAATTTCACCTGCTGAGTTGAAAGTCATTCTTAATGGAAAGCATGCTTGTTAGTCTGAAGTTTGTTACTTTCCAGTTTCTAGATATAGTTTCCATTTCTAGCTACGTCTGCTGCCTGCTCAACTCCCAGCCAGACTGGCCAGCTTTCCTGTGTTCTTGCCAGATGACATCATAGCTGTAGAGCTTGTTCAGATTAATTTTATGTTTGCAAATAATATCTGTCTGAGTTGTAAATGATGCATTTTAAAGATGTGAAACCCAGAGAAAAAAAATCACTGAGACTGATATTAAGGTCAGTATATAATTCTTACAAAGATTGTATTGGAGCCTTTATCTACTATAGACAAGATGGTTCTACTCTTAATATATTACAGTGTAGGACTGAGCTGAGGAATAAGACTCAGAAATCTATTTGTTCTTTGAAATTTATCACTGAAGATGATCAACCAAGACAATTATTAATGAGATCCTCAATTTATCAAGCAGTAGAAGAAATTATATATGTATAACTTATATATATATATATCCTCAAGTATACATAAATACACATAAAAACACACATATATATAGTTCTCTGAGGGCTGGGAAGACAAAGAGTCTTCTTTGTCAAATTTCTTCATAGATCTTTCTGGTGAATCTCAAGAACTCCTGGCATTATACTGCAATAAAAAAGATTATGTGACTCACATAAAATAGAGCTTATCTTTCAGCTTGCTAACTTGTGATCTGTGTTCTGAAAAGACAGTGCTAGAGGAGACAGTGCTGAATAGCTCTACGCTTAGCATCACAAGAATAATAGCACAGTGATCAATGGCAGAGAGTTGCACTCAAGTACACAGATTATCTTGAGGCCACCTCATGGCACTTTTTGACATCAGAGAGACTGAAAGACTAAAGTAGAGTCTGGAATATTTGAATCCAGACTTCAATATTCCAGAATGAGTACTGAATGACAATAATTCCAACTCATTTTTCCTTGAGATGTGAACTGTATGACATGTTTTAGGCAGTCCAGGCAGTAGAATAACTTAGAAACTGTAAGTTTCTATTTTCCAGTCTTGCACTTGGTGAGTAGACTAGGTAACTTCACCTTGCATGTTTTCTAGTCTTCTGACACTCACAAAACAGTGCAAAAAACACATGTTGTGTCCCCACTTCTCTAATCAGCACATCAAGTTGAAATGAGTGGGACATTCATCTATGGTGTGTCTGCAGTAGGATCTTGCAGTTTCCATACTAGAGCAGAGTTGGACAAGGAAGAAATGGAGAACAACTATCATGTGTTACTTTAATTATTAGTCCTTAAGTCAAATTTAGTATAAAATATCTTAGTGAAAATTATCTATGGAGAAATAAAAAGCTTAGTATAAAACTTTTCATGCCAAAAATACAATAGAATGAACTTTCCATTGTACCGGTACATTTTGATTAGTCATATTGTTATGACTCCGAAGTAAGCTTTTTTCAAATCAGGCAAACAAAATGAATTTAGGTAATCTTCTTAGTGGATAATGGGCTTTTACTGGGAAGTGTAGTAGACAGAGAGACAGCTCAATTGAAAGAAAGACAGTGAAAATGCTTTTGACAGTCAGAATGCCTCGATTGAAACAGGTTGTATAAATTGGTTTATAAGCAGAAATTACATCTTGGATTAACCCACTGAGTTTTATATAATGATGTTAGATTACTGTTATAGAGAATAATCTTTTTTCATTTTTAGAACTCAGACTCAGAAACTTCTCCATTCTGACTGGGAGAAAAGTGGGTATCCTATAGCTCCAGTAGGTTTACCTGATGTAATGTTGATAAGTTGGGTTGTTTTTTTTTTTCATTTGTTTGTTTGTTTGATATTGTTGCTTTTATTTGCTTGTTTTAATAGAAGACCTAATAGAAATATTAAGTGCATTTTGTCAGTTTTATTTTCTTCATTTCAGCTTTCTTTTTTTCCTACATTAATTCCTCTCAACTTTCCAAACTTCCCCTACCCCTTCCTCCTTCAACTAACATACCTCTTCTCTTTTTCCTTTCCCTTCTCCTCTCTCCTCTTTTCCTTCTCATTTTCTTCTATCTTCTCTTTCCCCTTTTCAGAAAATAATCTCTAGCTATAATGGTGTCAAAGAAAATCTCCAGACACCTCCCAGTCCTTCTACCTAGACAATGTGAGGTGAGGTCAAAACTAGAGGCTACAACTGCACCTCTACAGCACTTTCATCCTAGGTAGATGAGAGTCAGCTTTATAACTACAGTGCCCTTTAGAGCCATTCTTATTTATGGCTATCTTCTACTTTGTCCACAAGTACAGCTGTAATGATGTGGAGGCTTATCTATACTATTTTGCTCCCAGACATGCTACCATGTGAGGTCATTCCTCATCTCTCCACAGAGAGCAACACTATCCGCTTGAGGAACGTGAGCAATAGCAAAGCCTAAAAAGGGAATTTTAGCTGTCAGTTCTGTCAAATGTTTGTTTGAAGTTGAGCATGACAGTAATGAAACAGTATTAGTCCAATTCCCAGTCTAGCTCAGGGAACACTTCACAGATCCCACTCCCACAGTGCTGACACTCTCCATGGATTCTCAGCTTCTAAAGCAACAATCTCAATTCTATTTAAACAGGTTTTCTCCTAAAAAAAAATCATAGAATGAAATATATAATACAAATAACATTTTAATATAAATATTGTCATTCTTAACATACAAGGTACCTACCATTTAAAAAAAAAGAAAGAACATTTTAGTAACAGAAGTTATCTAAGAGAATTTCCTTGTTTAGTTTCAATTTTCATTTGCTTGGTGTATTACTGAACTCCCATATTCTTTAAGCATCCTCACTTGATGATCAAAAATCTTTTGAGAGATTAAAGAGTCACTTAATATAGACTTCTATGATGTGCTTATCTGCAATAATTTTTACTGCCATTTTCTCTTTACAAGTACTAGTTTGACCTAAAATACTCTTAGAGATCCAAGCTACACAGGGGAACTCTTATTATAATTAGTAAAATCAAAGGTGAGAAACCATGTTATTTTCATTTTTCTTTTACTTCTCAATTGCAAGAGTAAACAACAGACATAACTGTTAGATCCCTGTGTAATTTAATCCTCATAAAAATTTATTGTTAGACCTAAGGGACTTGCAACTCACAGTGAAAATGTTTTGAAATGTCCAGCTGTAGACATCACACAGCAGTTGATATTGAAACTGCAGAAATTCCCTGGTAATCAGCTTCAAACAACTTGAGGAGATTGGCAGTTACACCCCTGTCCCCTATAAATCATTTGAATTACTGCATAGTTTTATTAACTGTAAGTGATGGCTCATATGGCAGACAGAATACACCACCAATGCAACATTTACTGCCTTCCCAGAACTGAGGCATGAACCCTGCAGCTCTGTCCCTTCCCTCAGGCTAGCAGCTTACCATATGCAGAGCTCTGCTTTACCTTTCAGGACTGTGTGCTAAGGGAAGAATGCTCAAACAAGTTGTTGTTGTCTTATGCATACACTTTATGTTAAATCAGGTCCCTGATGGCAGTCATATCTTGTCTCAAAAAATAGTCATGCTTGCCAAGATTACGGAACAGTGGGGGGCTAAAATGCCTGGCATTGCTCCTGATAACCCTGTGATGAGAGACTTGGTCCCACAGTTAAGATTTGCATTATCTTAGCCATAGTTATTGTGGGCATAATTGTGTATTCCAGATAGCTGAAGAAGCAAGACTTGTCTGTAATGGAACTATTAAATGACATGACCACTTCACAACGAACTTTGTGGGTTCTGTGGCTGAGAAGATGTATCTGTATCACGTAACGGGATGTCTTACGTTCAGAGGAAATTATGGAAAAATCCTCTAGCTCAACTGGTCTGTTAATTTCAGATGAAAAGGATATTTTTTCACCTGGAAAAGAAAACTTCACAGTCCTTGCAATAGAAAATTAGAAATTCCTTATTGTTTGTATTGCTTGTAAATGAGTATGTGGGCTAAGATGTGGTAGCAAAGAAGGACTTGTTCATTGTTAATTTATTTATTTCTGTTTTTTTTTTTTTTTGAGGGGGGAAAGTTTGTTTATTTGTTTTTTTAAAGGTGACTGGGAACAGTATGAGCCAGGAAACAATCCTTTTCTCTTTCCTCAAGCTCAACAACCCCTCTACTCTGTAAGGTGCCTCTCTCATTCCCATTGCATGCACTGTCTTGCAGAGAAATTAATCAGCTTGTGCAGTTTCAAAACTTCAAAATAGGGGACGAATCTCTGTCTTGTCATATCTCAGCTGTATATCTCTACTAGGCTTCAGGCTACTCCTATTCTTTAATCAAAATTAGAGTAATTCTCTTTTCCTCTGGACAGTGCTCTTTAATGGATACTTATTGATACTTACATATTCCCATCTCATTTTGGTTCTTGCTACAAGGCAGCCCTGGATCCTCCATGTCATCTGTCTCTTATTGTCCTGAAGACAGATAATTTCCACAGTTTCTGAAATTCACCAATTAAAAGTTGGCCTGATTCAAAAAACATTCACTTCAGATAGTCTATATTTAAGTAAGAATAATGACAGGAATTTCAGAGCAGCTGCACCTTTCCACCTACACAGTCATAAATCAAAACAAGAAAGCAATCCAGACACATCAAAACTTTGGAGATTTTGAAAATTGAAGGAAAATTAGCCGACATTTTGATATTCTTCTCCTTTCACACATAAGTAGGCACATGCAGACATACAAGGGGGTGATATTTCAGGAGAATTAGAGCCATGTGTTCTTTCTAAAGATATTGAAAAGATTCATTTGATTTACAACAAACTTGTGAAGTAATAGTAAAACTAGAAAAGCACTCCCTTTGGAGAGATGAAGTCATCATCATTATGACATTCTATTGATGACTCCAGTCTTCCTGAGCAGCTACTGATCAGTGAAATACACTTATTTCTTCTTACATAACAATTAAAATTCCAGGTTAATCTGAATTGCAGATGTCCAATATTCATTCGATCTTTCCTCATTTCAGCTCTTCAGTTCTTCTGGAAGTGGCTTTAGATACTTACTCTGGAGTAAGGTGCTGCAGTTTTTCTTGCTTTCATGCTCCCATGTGCAATGTCTGATACTAAATAAGGTTCACTGCTGACTAGGGCATTAACTGATAATCACAGGTGAAAAAGATACTAGAGTTGGTAAATGTATATTTTCAGACTGATATTTCTTTCACATGATTTGGAGATGTCCTGATAAACATGTTCCTCCATTCTCACTGCTGATGATATAAACAATCAAACTAAATACTGATACTTGAAGTCTATCATTAGGAAATGACGTACTGAGCTGTAGATGCATAAATTCAACTAGACTTTCACAGATTTTAGTGGCTAAAGCATTGTATGCCCAGTGGCAAATTGCAGTTCCTTTGGTCTTGTAAGACTTTACTATAAAAAACAAAACAAAACAAAACAAAACAATACAGCAGACAAGAGAGAGAAAATTAAAATTACATAACAAAAAGGCTTTCTAGATTTAACATCTACTTGTAAAGTATAGACAACTTGTGGTAGTTAATATTTTTGAATGCTACTGAAATACAAAAGAAATATTTGATATTTTAATGCGACTTATCTCAACTTTTCAGATCTGTACAGATACTTACATAGCATTTTGCATCCTGCAAAGGAACAAGTTTACAATCCAGAATTAGAACTAATGAGAATTAGAGTTGGAAGAATTAGCTTAACTCACGAAGAGACAGAAAAGAAGAAAGTCATGATAGAATGTCACTTTCAAAATACAGAAGGACATAAAACATGAGCCAAAACATTGTATAGATAACGGAAGTTATTGTTCAGAAGAATCGGAATCAGTGTTTCTGGTAACTGTTCCTAAATGCCTTTAGTGTTCAAAAATGCACAAAGCCAAATGGAATCTATTTCAAGCTGATGTGTTCTACATTATGCCTAACCATGGTAAATTAGAGTTCTTCATGTATATCACAGAGTATGTAAACCAGATGACATGCATATATCAAGACTAATTTCTAATCAGAAGCATGAGTGTGAAACGAGGAAAAAAAGAAACAAATTGATGTCTATTTCACTGAAAGAAGAACAAAACCAAGTCATATTTTGGATTGTTCTCTTTGACAGTGTCCTTCTTTGTTCCATTGGAAAGAACTGCTCAGCAAATAAAAAATCAGAGTGTGTTCGATGTCTTCTGCTATTTGCACTGACTGTACTTAGGTATCTTTTCACATTCTAAATCAACTCCCTAGATTTTAATGACATAATGAGAAGTAAAATAGATATTTCAAAAGCAGTTTTGCTAACTTATTATAATCTTATATATATTTATTGTCCTTCAGAACTATTTTTTTTTAATGTCACATCTGGAGTAAAACTTTGAACTGTTGAAGTACAACCTTCCAAGTTTTGTCAGAAGTGCTCGTGTTCTGTGTTAAGTAATAAAGTATTTTTAAGTAATATTTTAAAAGTTAATTTTAAAAAAGAAAAAATAGAGTTTGTAAACGAATATAGACTCTAGAAGGACGAAGGCATAGGATGTCAAATATTTTTAACTTGAGGCATTTTTTAAGAACCTAAAAAAGAGTAACTTAAGAAATGGTCTCATTTTCTAGTCACAGGCCTTACTAAAAGCTCTCTTCCTGTCTTCTTCGGTGGTGGATACAAATCTGTTGCAAAATTTCTAAGTACTTGTATCGTGATTAAAAAAAAAGTATGTAACCAATATTTCAGTCCAAATAACTTGTCAAATGTCAAACTGCTTTCTGTTGGCAATCTGTCCTGACAACTTATGTATTAGACTTGGCTTTTAAACAGTCTTTCACATCCTTTTAGCTGTTCTCAGGCACAGGCAATTAGAAGAGCAAGTCAGCCATCCACAGAGAAGAAAGACTGTTGACATTCAGACACTTTACTACCTCAAATATTTATCAAGCTTGATATCACAGAATGGAAAACATTTTGATGTTGTTCAATATTAGTGTCTAGTAGAGAATACTGAAGCTAATCCTGAGGATATTTCTTGTAATATTTTTATAGGTTTTTTCCTTAGGGACTTTCAAAATAAATTGTCTTTACTTTAGATTATATGATCATCAGTATTCATTTTAAATTGCTTCTTTTCAAATAGCAGTCTTTTTACACAGTAGCTTTTAGAGGGGGGAAGTTGAATTAATAGAGTTATGAATTTCACAGCTAATACAAAGCACATTAAAGGAAAACATCTGAAATTCAGTGGTAAACTGTCTGGCTTGGAGCATACACGTATAACAACTATCCTAATGTCATTACATTTTTGGGTAATAGTTACTAGGTTCATAATATTTGTTTGAATGTACCAAACAAACCCAGTATGAAGTGTAGTGATGGAAAAATTTCTAACTAGAAAGTGGTTTTAGAAGTTTTATACCACTGACAAGAACATTGTCCTGACTGAGTACTTGGTCTTCAAACAAGTGCTCCTCTTTGCATTATTTATATTAATTAGTTACATTAATTTTTATCCTGGGGATAAGTCACACACATATACTGCACTTGCATAAACTTTAAGCCTGTAAGAAGGCAGATGAAACTCAAGAAATAGATGCTCATTTGAATGAGATAAGGTTTGAGTCAGGTGCTACAACAAGAAAATGTAAGCTTAGCATGGCAATAGGGTTTTTAATATAATTTATGAACCTCCCAGTTCATAGGGACAAATGCATTATAGTATGAATAACAAGATCCTAGTAGGTCACTTAGTGTATTAGGTGGAGATCTGTTCAATTTCCATCATTCCCTTCATTGCAACAGGCGTCTTTTCCAGGGAAAAGTAGGAACAGGAATATATGATATTTTTAGTCCTGGTATGTTCCTAGTCTAGAGATATTTTCAGATAGAGGATTTTGAGTACCAAATGAAACTTTTGTGTTTAATGGCACCAAGTAGATTTCTGTGGATCACATCTGTGGATGTATCCCTTGCAATCCAAGGAATACTCCAGCACCTACAAAGTAATTTGACAGTGAGTTTCAGAAATTTATCTCCAATTGTATCTCCCTGCTTAAATGCATAAGACACTGGTCATCCAAGCTGAACAGAAGACAGCAGAGATGCTCCTAGAATGAACACCAGGTTAAAATGACCAGAGTACAAGCACATGCACAGGTATGTGTAATACAAAGCATATGTACTGAAGTGTGGGTGGAGGGGAGAGACCTACTTCTCTTTGTTGAGATCTTTTACTTCTCTCTCCAAAGTAAGAGTGTTTTTCTGTGTCACAGTGCTTTATTTGGCAACACTAAGCTAAAATCTGCAAAACGTTTCCCTCTAGTTTTTAACTTAATTGCGTTTAGGAGTGTGGTGGGGATGAGCTACTCTTGTCAAATATAGTTAATAATAAATTTATGAACAGTTAAATAATATGAGACCTGAGCTGCTAAAAATTTTCTTCAGTATAATATTACTGAACATACAGTGATTCATAATGCTAGTCTCAAGCAAATTTTCTTTGTAAAATAATCGATCTATTTCTGTTTCTGGTGCTACAAAAATACAGTTTATTAATGTTATCTGGGAGGACATCCCTCACTACCTTCCATTAGAAATCTTATGTACAGACAGTAGAAGATACAGCTTAGAAGACCTATTTTTATGGTTTTAATGGCTTAGTAACTAAACATTTGTGAACCCAAATCTTTATACCAAATCTGGAATGGTTCAATACTATTAGAGAGGTAGATTTGCAGGCCTCCAGAAAATACTAATATCAGAACACCCTGGGAGGAGCAACATAAGATGGGAAGCACTTGTGCTCAGACATTTTATGCTCTGTGACACAGAAGCTAGTATTATGTTGTGCATCTAGGGAATGTCTGACAGACATTGATAGTGAACAGAAAAATATGGTTATACATTAATGTTACTCATACAAGAAATCATGCATCTGGACATGACCCAGAGCCTGCTGATGTCAGTGGGGATTTTTCTTCTGCCTCACATGATTTCACACCAGGTTCTATGTTTATGGTCACACAGACTGGGACTCCAATACTAAAATGCTCAAATGTAATAAAGTCTACATTTCAAAGGGAGCAAGTGGAGCATTTTGTGACTGTCTATAAGCTGTTTTCTCTGTAAAATTATGATGTCCTTTCCATATAAATAATACTTTAATACTGTCAGCTGGTATTTTAGTATTCAGCTATTTCAGTATTTTCAGGATCAGTTTCAATTACTTCCAAAATATCCTGGTAGCACTTTCTCTGCCAATTAATGTCTTCTGAAGAAGGCAAAAAGCGAATAATAAAGAGACTTAAGTTTAAGGTTGAATACTATACTATACTTTTTATAACTGAAATGTTATAAATATGGATAAACTCTTATTCACGTTTACATTTTTACAACATTGAACTGAATGGGACAGCAGAAAGATGAGAATAGGTCCTAACCCTAATTGCACGCTGTCAGGGAGAAATTCAGGCACTATCTTATTTAGAGTCTGTGACAACTGTGGCACAATGAAAGTATACAGTTGTGCTCCACTATGGGGTACTACAAGTGTTAACATAGAGCTAAAGTATCATAGAAGGTCTTTTCCCCCAGGTAA
Source organism: Aquila spilogaster (assembly GCA_024606505.1). Taxonomy (NCBI): domain Eukaryota; kingdom Metazoa; phylum Chordata; class Aves; order Accipitriformes; family Accipitridae; genus Aquila; species Aquila spilogaster. The sequence goes on from JANHGO010005104.1 coordinate 10,853, forward strand.
GCCAACACCAGATACCTCAGCTGAATTCCATTAAGCGGTAAATATCACATAGTCTCAGTAACATTTTCTCAGTGTTTTTATATCCCCATCCTATTTCTGCTTCACCAGTTTCAGCGAGTGATCCCTAAGACAAATATTGAAAAGGAAACCCAATCTATTTTATGTAAGATTGCAGCATGGAAAGTATGAAGAGGAAATAGAGCAACTTGAAGTAAGAGTTTGTAAATCCACCATGCTAGAATAATTCTGTTTGTTCAAACCACCTTTTCTCTGTCCTAATGTTTAGAGCCAACCCACAGTGGAAATCAAAGAACTCTCACAGCTGACAGGTTTGCTTTCGCTGTTGCCTGTAGACAGAAGATGGATTGGAATTAGACACATCATAGAAACAGTCTAACATTCTCCCATGGCTCATGTCCAAATGGTTTTCTTGAACAAAGGCAGAGAACTGTAGAAACTGTTACTGTGAAAATATTCCTTGTGACAATAAGCTTACTTGGATCTCCATCTTCCCTGCATTTTTGTCTCATCTTGCTTTAATTCCTTGCACATTTATTTCTTTAGCACTAGAAACTGCTTTTACTTTCTCTGCGTCAGCACTGCTCTCTTTGTAATCGTTATTCCAAGTATTAAACATTTTAATATACAATAAAGACTAAGGATATTAGGACTGCATTTTTCCTTCCAGTCCTTTCTCAGAGAGCAGCAATTTTCATTCTGATCTCTAGTTTTCAGGTACTTACAACAAATAATTATTCAATATTTAGGGACTTATATTTATTGTAGATCAGTACCTCTACTTGAAGCATTGTAGGCAATGCAGAAAAATGTTTTCTAGAAGCCATGGCTTTAGTAACTTCTTCATCTATATTTATTCAGATATCTACCCTACTCATCCTGTTTACTCAGTTTGCATAGTCATCCTCTCCCTGCTACGTCACTTAACCTGATCCAGTTTAGTACAACCAGGCTTTATTAGCTTATCATTATTACTCCCATTTTCCATCTGCTTTGCTCTTTATCTCCACTGCAATTAAGAAACTGCTACTTCTTTTCAACTGCCTGTCTTTTCTAAGCAATTGATTGACATTATTAGATACCAGCAATTAGCTCCTACTTTGTTTTTAACCATTATTCTCTGTTCCTGCCATTTTCTTATTGTCATCTGATCATTGATAGTTACTTACCACGAATCACTGATAACTACCATTCTTTCCAGGTATTTTTAGTCACTCAGTTTTCCACATTTTACTTTTTTTTTTGCATTGAACTTTTTTTTTTTTCCTGTGCTTCTTTTTCTGCACTGCTGTGGTAGTACCATTACTTAACTTTCAACTCCCCTCTGCTTCATTATTGTCTTCTCATCTTGCATCACCAATCACCCCCCATCATTTTATCCATTCACAGATTTCAGAAATCTCACTTTATCTTTTCTCAGTTGTTGCTGACTTACGCATCTATCTTTCTAGGAAATACTTCCCCTATTCTGTGTAACACAGAACCATTTTGTAAGTGATGTCATCTTCCACCATCCACTGGCATGACCTCTCTTCTCCTCTGAGTTTGTTTCCAGCCTCTGCTGCCTTTTTTCCTTTCTTTGTTTGCTTTGAAATTCCTCAGAACAGCTCTATTCACAATCTCTCCAAGAAATGCAAATTCCATTTCTTGGCCCTCCAAGGCCAAAGATAATCATATTAGTATTCTGCATTTACAATCAGACTTGTCTTTACTGTCTCACTTACCCAATATATAGAACATTTCTATCTCCTCTGTCCTTCCTTATCATCAAATGTTCACAAACCTTCATTTAAACTATTAGAATCTTTGTCTAATCACTTCTCTACTTCTGCAGTCTATTTTCTTCCAACCTTCACTCTAGCCCCAAGCTTATTCATATTACATCAGTGATCTTTTTGACACCACTATTTGCTATTTTTTAGTTCTCTTTACTCCCTAAACTTTACAGGCCTTTCTGCATGTTTATCTTAATCACCATCTTCTGTCATCTTCCCCTTCAGGGTAGTGAATGAGAAGTTTTTCTGGTAACATCATTTCTTGTCAACCACTTACTCACTGTATTTTCAAATAACTTTAAAAATATCTATTCCAAATCTTTTGCTGCTGTCACTTCTACAGATCTTTACCTGAATATCCTTTGCTTTGCCATCTTAAGTAAATGTACAATGAGATTTATTTTTTTGCTATTTGCTGTATAGAAAAATATGACAAGTGATACAATGAAAAGTATTGGATATCAGCACATGTTAATTAATGAGGAACCAAAACGATCTTGAGAAAGATATAGGCCACTTCAAAAACTTTGATTTTTATCAGCGAACATTCCCACTTTCCTACAAGTTTGTTACTCTATCCCATAGAAATAAAGCACGCAAATTGCATCTCAGTTTTTGTACCTTCTTCTCCTTATGTTCCATTTTCCATCTCACTCATTTGAATCACTTCAGAAATATTCATTATCTCAAGCACAGTTTCGCTACCTTTCTGTTGGAACTCAAGTGGACCTTAGAAAATGTAGCAAGAGTCGCCCATTTTTCTCATCCCTAGTCAATTGCTCAGTAATTAGAGTCATAGAATCATAGAATATCCCAAATTGGAAGGTACCCACAAGGATCACTGATTCCAACTCCTGGCTCTGCACAGGACCACCAAAAATTTAAGCAATGTGCCTGGGAGCATTGTTCAAACACTTCTTGAACTTCAGCAGGCTTAGTGCTGTGACCGCTGCCCTAAGGAGCCTATTCCAGTGCCTGGCCACCCTCTTGAAGATTCCATTTCCAAATATCCAATCTGAACCACCTCTGACACAGCTTCTTGCTTTTTCTACTTTTCATTTCCCTTTGGCCCATTGGATTTGGTTGCTTAGAATTCTGTGCTTTAAAGGTCTTATTTCCTGACAGTGATATTATACAGACTGGATTGAGTATTAGAAAATGTAATACCTGGCAAATTGTAGTTTCTTGGCTTTGCAGGAAAGTAATGTGTTTTCTCAACTTTCTTATGCTGTCAAGACAAAAGCAAAGATGAGTGCAATTTAACTACATCAAAGGTTGGGTTAAAAAGCTACCTTTGACATTAAATATGCTTTCAGAACTTTTTTTTTTTTTTTGGATGCACAACTCCATGTTGTATATAGAACATATAATCAAAGAGAGAAATTATTTTTTCCTGTGAGAAAGTGTGCCTGATGGACAAGAATATTCTTGATTAATTTCTAAGAAGGTTGCTGCAGGAAGTACAGAAATTGTCTCATTTATAATAATTCTGCATTATGTTTGACACTTTCAGATTGAGTTTTGTAAGTGCCTAGCCATTAATGGCTAGAAACTGGAGTTATGAAATTTGATTAACACGGTAAGCAAGAAAGAGGAAATAAGGATTGAATTGAAATGAGTTAGTAATATTTTGATAACATTTTAAACAATGAAGACTCTCTTTAAACCAGAAACAGACAGATAATATTAACTGTAGGAGTCATGGTAAGCTATCACAACCACATATGCGTCTGTGTGCCTGTGTCACCCACTATCCAAAGCAGTGATGAGGATCCAGGAGAATTTTAGAAGGCACTGAACTCTATGGCCAGCTCTATGCACATAAATCCTTCTGGCAGGATTATGTTGGACACTTAAGATGTCTAAACAGCTTAAAAGAGTTTTAGTATATTTTGGTGTTGTTTGCCAACATTCTTTTTCTCCTTCCTGTCTCCATCAAGGAAGAAATGGCCTGACAGCTGACAGAAGTGTTGTCTTGGACTACCAACATCCTTGGTGCTTTCAACTTCAGGAAAATTAGAAATGGGAAATTTTCAGCAGATGAAGAACGACATTTCCCTTCTACCCACTTTTTATTATGGCACTAAGCACTTTTTGATTTCTATTTTTTTCCCTTAGTCCTTAAAATTGACAGTTCAACGTTGTCACATAATGGAAAAATAATTTTCTACAATTTAACAATGAATGGTACTTTTCTGTTCTTCTAAAGCTTGTACAGGCAATGTTTTGGCACAAAGACAGGCTGCATGTACAACAGTTGTGGGTAAATGATGGAAGGCTCTGCTTAAGAATGCATACTAAGTTTTAAAATCTTTCTTTCAGGTAGTGACAGGGTACAAAAATGACTTGGGATTTTGCTAAGAAATTCTTTCAAAATAAATTACATGAAACTCTGCTCGGAATCTCTCCCGGAACATAATTTCTGTGAAAATGAAACTACCCTATTTGACATTGCTATGAATTCTACTCTAATGGTTTTAGTATGTACCTTTTCCCATCGTTTTCTTCACTACCTTAGTGTTTCCAATCTTTCCTTTGTCCAGACAATCATTTTTATAGCCCATGCAATACCCCTCTAAAATCCTAGCTCAATTTGCAAGAGCACTTTTGAACATCTAACACGTATCTCTTAGAAACTTTTAGTACAGTCTTGTTTTATTCTGTTTCCATTCCATGCAAAAAAATATTATCTGTCTGAAAAGACAAGAAACAGTAAAAGCTTCATCCTAGATAAAATTTAGCAAAAGACTGCTGCATCAGCATTAGTATTTAAACATGTATAGACAGAACCACGCTGTTCTGGCTCTTTTCTGATAGGTATATATTTTGTGGCTTAGCAGCACAGTTAGGCGTGATTTTGACTGATTGACATTAGCTATCTGCAGAAGCAGAAGGGAAAGAAATGAACCCTTCTGAAATGTGATTTGTAAAGGACATGCTTTCTCTGATATTAAAACTATCAAACATATGCCAAGTCTTATGGTTACCTAGTTCTCCTTGACTTTAATGGCAAGTCTAGTTTCAAAGTATTTGTGAAAGTGACTCCTTTTACCAGCATGGAACATAACTTTTTGAAGGTAGAAAGAAGATGAAAGTCACAGGTATCACAATACATACACAAACCTTTCAGGACTCTCAGATGCTTTTATGCCACAATTCCTATGAAGAAAAGGATGTTGTGCACAGAATCAGATCTTAGGTGGCCCCCAAGAGTCATCAATTTTTGCATAAAGAAAGTAAATTTAAGGGACCTTTCTCCTGCTCACCAGTGGTTTCCAGATCAGATGATCTGTTAAAAAGCTCATTAATGTGTTGTGTGTAACTATGACAAACAGAATGATCTCTATATCTGAAGATGCATCATTTGTTGCACATGCTACCTGCTTACTAGGCTGCATAGTAGAGAGACCAAAAGCTGAGTTTGAGGGTCAAAAACACAGAGTGCCTGTATAATCAGATCAATTTTTCAAAAGCATGAACAAACCCCAAAAAAATAAATAAATATTAGGGGAAGAGTATCTAGAAGTTTCCGGTCTCCCTAAATTTTTGGTGAAATTGTTTTCATGTTTAGTTTCAATCCATTTAGTGACGTTATGAGTTGAAGAAAACCTTATCACATCCTGTTTAATCTCTAGCATGCTCTCTTTTATTTCACTTTGTTGCTCTAGTTGTTACATCCCTGCTGTTTTGAGTATGCTCTCTCTTGATATCAACTGAAAGTCTCCATGGCATGCTGTAGTCCTGTGGTCTTCTCCAGCTGTCTCTCCAGTCTTCTCTTTCAAGCAAGATTAGGAATGAAGCAACTTCTTCCTCCTTCCAAGGAGGCTGACCTGAGCCAGCTTCTGTCTTCTTAAAGGAACACAATACAGTTTCAAAGGAAAAAAAGAGAAGAAAGTACAATCCCAAGGTCTGATATGAGCAAATTTCACTTATGACCTTAGCCAAGAGACCATCCCTATCAGCTCATGAAGGGCTTTTTCCATGGACAGGAAATACAATTTTGCTTTCATTGGCAGAAGAGTACATTGAAGCATTGGTGTCCAAGCCTTCAAACAATCAAGGAGGATTACTCAAGTCAAAGAGTGCCTGCAGTCCTATACACTGCAGGCACCAGAACTTCAGAAATAAAAGGCAACTTCCAGAAAGACAGAAATAAATCTTTGCTGTTAACAGAAACTGTTTTTGCAGAGGGGAGATGAGGAAAGCCTAAAATGTTTTAAATGGTTATGAGGTTAAAAGAAGCATAAGAAATAGGAGTGTGGAATTTTATGTCCTTTGAGGCACTGTTACATGGTCGCTAACAATCTCTCAGAAAGCTAAAGGAGAAAGAGATGGAAATTTAACAATGTATTTTTAGATTTCCAGTCCATAAAGATTTAGTTTATCACAAGATTTACCTACAGATTTTACAACAGAAGTTAAGATCGTCTTTTAAAAGTGTTTATTCTCCATGGAAATTTATTTTGATGAAGATTATTTGTCACAACAGAGTGGAAAAAGACACGGAAAGAAAAAGGGAACTAATTTTTGAGATGGAATAAGGATCTGCGTTTGATCTCAAACCAGAATATAATAAAAAACAGAGGTATTAAAATATGGAGTAGTATGGTGATGACCAAGAGCTGAGAACTAGTTGGTGTATAAAAACTAATAATATGTTATTGCTTCTGTAAAGAGGCAGAACCTGGCAGTGAAACCCTGAGTGTTTCGACTGCACCAAGAAGTTGGGTCACAGATAATCTGCTGGGTACATACAAGCTCGCAAATGTGTCTGACTGAGATGGGAGACATTCAATGAAGGCTTTCTGCAGATGCAGAAGAGTACGAGTACTGGAAAAATCCCTAAGTCAGACAAAGCGCAGAAAAAGCCTTGAATATTTTTGCAGACATGATAGATTCGCACAGAGAACTTTGATAGAAGTAGTGGAGAGGAAAAGACGGGCACACTTTGTACCAGTGCAACTACAAAATTAACAAGCTCAAAACAGATAGGGCTCTGATTCTGCAGAGAAGTGTGATGGCACCATGGGAGAGCTCTCAGCCTGGAAGAACAATTCAGAGAGCTATAGAAACTGAAATCAGGAAATGAGTGTAAAGATGAAGACTATAGTTTAAGATGTTCTCCCTTTTGCTATTATCTTCAGATAAAGAAGACATTCAGAACATTTGTGCAGAGCCTCACTTTCTGTACGTCATGTTCTCCATCTGACAGTTGCTCCATAGACACACTCTCAACAGCAACATTATGTCTGGACAAACAATGGAAGCATCTGGAAAGCAAGCAAGAGCTTCAGGGAGAAACACTATCATTTGAAGGATGAAACATTTAAAAATAGAATTATCTTTTTATTATTATTTTTATTTTAAAAAGGTGGCACCTATATCTAGAGTGTGTTTCTAACCATAGGGACATAGTGACGTACGGTACATAAACTCGGCTCATCCTCACTGAATTTCTACATTCACACGTTAAGTGAGACCAAAAATCCATATTGTCTGTATCTTGATCCTAGTTAGGTTCAACAGTGCATGGCAATGAAAAATAGCAGTAAAGAATAAACATGGAGTGTTCTCTCCTGAGCATAATCTCACAGGACTGTTCAGAACCAGACATAATATTACATACATTTATCTGAGTGGGGATTTTTTCCCCAGCGATTTCTACAGTTGTCTTCTTAACTCACATAAATATTACCATCCACAGCATCCTATGTGAAGGAGTACCACAGCACAGCGACATTTGCTCTGAAGAGTTGCTAATTTTTCCTCTTTTTTTTTCTTGCCATCTCTCCATAAATTTAATATTCTTTTCTCCACTGGAAGAGACAGTGAACAACTGTTCCATATTTACCTTTTCAAAGCTGCTCTTGATGTTACAGACATCTGTCATGTAGCCTCTCTGCTGATTACCAGGGCATATTTCACAGCTGTGCACTCTCTTACACTGTCAAACACAACACAGAAAGTGACCTGCAAGCTTCTGCCGTATTTGCTAACCGTTCTGTTCAAAGAGTATGATCAAAGACAAGAAGAGCTGGAAGAAGATTTATACAGTTAATGTTAGAAAGTATTTGGTGATACTTTAGCAATGCTATTCTATGCTGTTTCAGCAGCTGATACATTCAGCAAAAAGTATTTTAAAAGTGTAAATATACTTATGTATTCCTATTTTATAAAGTTTATAAATACATAAATATATTCCTTTCTACTTATTTTAGAAAGTCTATAAAAGGTTTTATATCTTTTTTGTTTGAAAAAAAAAATTGTGCTGATTGCATTTGTTATGGAAGTAGATAAAAAATTGGAACACCATGAGAAAGAAGCACATGAAATATTTTCCAGCCTTTCAGTTTGTATGCTTATACCAACTGCCACTAAAACTGTTCCTTGTAAACTTATGTCAAGCTCAGAATGATGATTCAGGCTCACATTAGTTCCAGCTACAAGGACTAACCACTGTCTTATGGATGACAGTCACTGATGAATTTCTTGATGGTTCTCACGATGCAGGAGCTTCATCATCTTCTGTAGCATCCCACTTCTTTAGAGAAAACTTACTGTTGATTTCTTCAGCAAATACCAAAAAAACCAACAGCGAACACTAACAGAACAACACTGTCTTTTACTACTTTCTTTCTGTGCAAAGAACAAGTAGAGTTAATTGCAAGAATAAAAAGTATAAATCTCTTTTTTATTTTTGTATGAGACAGCAAATGACTCCCATTTACTGAAAAAATGACAATGCTGTGGGCCAAAAGGACTCCAGCACAATATTGATTAGGACAGTTATAAACCATCAAGGAGTAAATGGGACAGCAATTTCAAAAATGCTCTTGTATTTTATGTAGTAGAAAGAGAAAGATAATTGATTTGACACAGCAACAGCCAAACTGGTGCTGCAGATGAAAATTATGGGCATTTATATTGATATGCTATGGCCAAAAATTATGAAAAGGATATTTACAAATAAATTGTAATGAATATATTACTATGTAAGTATATGCATGATAATTAATTTGAAAGTACTTAAAAAAAAATCTGAATATTGAAAAACAAACGTGGTCAGAGTCTATCCAGCCAGCTGGAATATTCCTGGCTCCTCCAGACCTGTGAGAAGCCTCTTGTGCCTTCTCTTTCTATGAGCACTTATCCTACAGGAAACGTGACATCCATCAGAAATGGTACAATGGCTCCTGAATCGTCTTGCCTTCCCCTCTACAAACAAATTTGTTGATAAGCAAGCTGAGATGTTTGAAAGAACTCTTTTTTGGGACAGTTATAAAAGCAAGAAACAAATATGAAGTGATGTCTGAAACATGTAATAATCTTGAACTCTGTGCTTTGTCTCGATGCATACTGATGCTGAGATATCGTCTTAAGCTGCCAAGAGGTTCACATTAAATCCGGTGGCAGAAGGCAGACTTGCTTACCATGTACAGCAGGATCTTTCTTGCAAAGCAGGCACCAGTAATGCAATCTATCCAATTCCCTCCACCTCCTACATATTTGTGTCTTCATAGCAGACTGCTGTCTGTTAGAGGCTTTTTGATTTCTATTTAGTATCACTGCCAGAGATGTCATATGTGACTTTTCTTCACTTACCAGTTGTTCTGTACTGCTCTGCTTTGGAGATTAACGCAAAATTACGTCTCTGTCATTCATTCGTGCTCTGCCTCAATGATTCCCTACAAGGAAGTAGTACTGCTGCTGGGTAGCACTTCTTGACGCATCTGAGATCAGCAGCTGTGCCTATTACTGCAGAAAAAAAATGCATTCGTTTATCTGTATTACAGCCTGGTAACATTTGCGCAAGATATCTAAGTAGCTATTACAGTTCTACAAAAGGCTCAATCCCATTTCTTTCCCTTTAATTGTTACTTTATCCCTTTTCAGCTCACTGATAATTCTCTAAAGTATCATGGAAATTTTATGTATAAAAAACTATTGTATTCATTACGGGCATAGTAGGTTTTCTCCATTAAGAGTATACTCTCTCTGTGTAACTATCAGCCCTTGCCTTGTTCCACAAGAGTGGTCTTAAGTGTAAATTGCTGAAGATGATATGGAGTATGAACTATTGCTGTTTATCTTCTCATACAACACAATGTGACTCTGTGCTTTCACCAAGACTGCTGTGGCAAATAAATAACCATATTAGTTTCCAGATCATTGATTTTCTGTCCATGTAAGGGAATAGGAGTTCAAGATAAACACATCTCTTGATCTGAAACCAAATGCTGCTGTTAGCTACTGTTCCTTCAAATAAATATGACTCACACAGATGTATAACCAGCTATGAGCTGAAGACACAGTCAAAAAAGTGCTGGGCTGTATATCAGTTAAAAATCAATAGCATTTGGAAGTACAAACACAAGCAGTATTTGAGAAAAGGACAGCCAAAAAAGAACAAAGCAGGGTGCTGTATAACAACCATAGCAAGAGTTTGCTGGATCTCCTTATTGGAAAGCTGCTTCAAAAGCAATGCCTCCTATTTCATATTATTGGTCCACAATATCAGAGGCAAATGTTGGTGTTATGGAAGTTGAGGTTGAACCTTCCACCAATATTCCATTACATGTTGTTGCCGTGTGACAGATGGCAGCAGAGGGTCAGTCTAACAGATGACATCTGACATGGAAGTGTGACTGAAACTGTAGTGGTTTAGCCTGGTAGGTGGCTGAGCACCACACAGTCACTCACTCACTTCCCTTCTTATCAATGGGATGAGCAGAGAGAATTGAGAAAAAGAAAGTAGAACTCTTGGGGTGGGATAAAACTATTTACTAAGATAGAGAAAAGGAAAAGGAAAACAGTTATGACTATATATATGAATGTATATAATAAGTGATGCACAAGTAATTGCTCACCATCCCCTGACGGATGTCCACGTAGGCCCCCAAGCAGAGGAAAAGTGAGATGAACTCCCATTCCCTTCAAAACTCCTTCCACATAATGTCATATGGTATGGAATTGGCCAGTTTAAGTCAGCTGTCCTAATTCTGTTCCCTCCCAGCTCCTTGGGTCCTTCACTGTGAATGGCCTTCGCTCTGTACAACATTGCGTAGCAGCAACTATAAACATTGGTGCGTTATCAACATTCTTTTTCTCCTAGAACCAAAACACAGCATCATTCCAGACTCTCTGAAGAAAACAATTCCATCTCAGATGCAACTAAGACAGAAGCAAAGGTGCGTTATTGAATTACTCCACGTGAAAAATATTGCACCCATTGATATTCACCGACACTTCTGAACACTTATGGAGACCAAACAGTGGATGTGAGCACAGTGAGGTCGTGGATGGTGCATTTCAGCAGTGGCAACAGTGACGTGAAAGACAAGCCATATTTTGGATGGCAATGCACAGCCGTAACACCATGAAATGAAGTGTCTTGATCAGCTCATCTGCATGCGTCAGTAGATTAAAACCAAGAAACTGTGTACGGAGCTCAATATTGAGATCAACGCATTGGAAATGATGGTGGCAACATGGAAATGTTGCAAAGTTTGTGCCAAGTGGGTCGCATGAATGCTCACAGAGGAACAGAAAGAATACCATACACAAGCTTGTCAGGATCTATTGAACCGATACAAGGATGAAGGTGACAGTTTCCCGAATCACATCATTACAGGTAACAAGATGTAGTGTCACTACTATGAGCCAGAGTCAAAACAGCAGTCTATGGAGCAGCAACATGTGAATTCCCCATCAAAGAAAAAGTTCAAGATGCAGCTTGCAGCAGGTAAAGTGATGTGCACTGTCTTCTGGGACAGGAAAAGGGTAATCTTTCTAAACTTCTTGGAACCCAGACAAACTACCAACTCTGACCACTACATTGCAACACTGCCTAAGCTGATGACTCAAACTTTCAGAATCAAGAGAAAAAGACAACCTTTCTCTTGCAGCATGGTAATGCCAGGCTTCATACCAGTTTGAAGACTGTGGAGCACACTGCCAATCCTGGCTGGACTGTCCTACCATACACACCACATAGTCCAGATTTGGCACCTTTTGACTTCCACTGGTTCAGGCCAATGAAAGATATACTGTGTGGGCAACATTTATTTACATTGGCAACGTGATCATAGTATCTTTGAAACAGCGGGTCACCTCCACTGGTGCAGATTGTTACAAACGCAGCATGCAAGCTCTGCTCATCGTTGGTGAAAATGCATAGCTAATGGTGGTGACTCTGTTGAAAACTAGTGTTTTGTAACTGAGAATTTGCTCTATCAAACAGTGTTATTGTGCTCTTTGTATCAGTTGTAGTTTCCATGGAGATAAATAGGAGGCATTACTTTCAGAGCAACCTATGCATAATCTATTTGACAACACTGCTGCTGAGCCTTGATTCTGTGAATACCCACAAGAGCAGACAAGGTATTTACATTAGAGTTTACTGACCCATTCACACACATAGCTTTGTATGGTGTTACTGGAAAATTGCAAAAGCTAAATGCTGGCTCAGTAACTGAAGCAATTCAGAAAGAGGTAGAAGTCATTCAGACAGCATAATAAAGGAATATCACAGAAGGATTTTAGAGCACTACATTAAGGTAACTGGAAAGAGGGTTTACCAATGAACAATATGGCTAAAACAAAAAAAAAAATCCAAAGACACAGACAGAAGATCAAAGGGGGTAGTCGTTGCTGTTTGCCCAAATTAAATCTGATGAATTCTATAGAAAAAGCAGCTTCTAGACTAAATACTGAATGTCTTACTCCAGAAAGGCACTTCTGTATCACTAGAAGGCAAGCATGGATTCAGGAGAGCATGGACAGTTACTGCTTTCTTCATAGTCTGGAGCATGCTGAAAAGAGACTGTGAGCTAGGCGGTAGTAAGTGACCACAGGCTTGGTTCTTTTAGGTTTGGAGTAGTCCTCTAAACCGTAAAAGTTTAGAGGACTGTCATGGCTTTATGAATTTTGGTTATCGGTATTCCACATCATAACATCATATAAAGAACTGGGAGTTAAAGAG